>JAOWMA010000215.1:0-90557 GCA_025962755.1 Colletotrichum tropicicola | reverse complement strand
AAAAATAATATTTATATATTATACTATTAGTTAATTTTTAAAATTAAATTAGTACTAAAAAATTAGTAATTATAAGAAATTTAATAATAATTTAGTCTTTTAGAAGATCTATAAGTACTTTAAAAGATTTATTAATATTTTTAAAAGTAAGATTTCTACTAAAAGGATAAAAAGATAGTTAAATATATCTAAGTTTATATTAGATATTTTAAGAGGGTATAAAAGACTATTAAGTAAGTTATTAAGTAGAAGGGAGACTTAGGGGCCTAAAGGGCTTAGAGTAGGGGGGCGAGGGTAAGGGGGGGTGCAGGGGCGCAGATACACAGCTTCCCGAATAAAAAATACATTATTACACACTATGTTCCTTCGTAAAGGATAACGACAATGCTGCTGAGAATAGCAGCTCAGCGTAATTGGCGAAATGAGAGAACGGTCAACGGAGACAGCATCCAGGTCCGACCAACGGAACCAGGCGATCTCATGATCGGGACCGAGCCGTGATTGCGGTCATTCTCTCAGGCCCCCGTTTTTGGGTTGACCCGATTTCCTCTTTTGGCCAGCCAGGGATCGAACCAATCTGCGGGATTCAATGATCGACGAGAAGACGGGGCAGATAGCGTGCGTTCTGGGGAAGGCCGCGAAAGCTCCGGAGCTTTGAAATCGATGAAATTGATTGTTTTCCCAATATTTCATCTCGATAGCGACCGACCACGCGGGCTGTGGTATCGACAACGAGATGAACGGCACGGTGTTCGTCGTATCTTCGGATGACGGCGCGGCCAAGGAGATTAGTATTCGAGTTTGTTCGATGGCTCGGACGGCGAGACTGCAGGTCTGATTGTTGAAGACAAGCCCGTTCGCAGGGTTCAGTCGTGACTCGAATCAGTTGCCCAAGGAGGAGGAGCGGACGGGAGTCGAGTTCCGCGGAAAGGATCGGACGTATCCGTATGTTCTCAGAGCGCCGCTGTCTCTGACCGTTGTCGGAGTCGGGTCGCTAAAGTAAAGCCCACGCAGGTGGCCATCTAATTTCCCCCAGTTGGCCGCATCGGCTCAACTGCGCCGCGCCGCACCGCACCGCACAAGCCTCAACCGTCAATCAGTTCGGCTTTCGTCTGAAGTAAACGTCTGTAGGGCTTCCTGGCTGTCTGACAGCTAGGTACCACACGGTGAGGGGGAGGGAGACTGGAGAGAGAGAGCAAAAGAAACGTTTCAGCCAAATGCATGTGGAAATTGAAGGGCATTTCTAGGCCTCGAAACGGGGGAGAGACGGTTGTATCGTTGGCGACTTTAGGCATGGTTCGAGTTTTCAGATTCAGGTGAGACTCCCGATTAGGCAAAGCCCCCCGGTTCCGCCGGCTCTTTTAGGCTTGGTGAACGTTCGATAGGGCAATCGACTAACGTCATGTTGGAAGGAACCGTTGTGCTCTCCTTCTGTCAGTCGGGAATTGATGGCAGTCGGGGGCGCCAAAGCAACCTCAAGTTGCATGCTGCCAACGTCGGCGACGCAGGATCGCAGGGCGTAGCCGCCCGATTCTCAGCGGCAGGTGCTCCAAGGCCAGCCCCCCAAGAGCGCTGCGTTGTCTCAGTTAAAGTCGGCATTCGAGAACCTGAGGTCGAGAACCCGAGGTAACCGTTGAAGGCTTGCAATTTGGCGGCGGCGGTGATGGCTCGAGTATTGGTGAGGCACCCGCCTGTCAGCGGCCATCACACTGGTGCCGCGCGGCCACAGTCCAGCGCGTCCACAAATTGATCCAAGGGCCCGAATCGTGGCCCGACATGTCGCCAGTTATCTTGCAGCGGTTCGGGCGCTCGCCGAACAGAAGGATGCTTAAATCTAAAACGAAATCTAAACCGAGAAAAGGTTTACGGCTGTCGATCCACAAACCTGAGTAGAAACGCCGAGGGTCTAGAGTCGGTGGCTGTGAAGCGACACCAAAACCACCACTAGCGTTACGTCGTCGCTGAGGTGGTAGCGCGCCGGCGTCTTCGCTTGGCCGTTGGGCCCAACTTCCACATTCGATTCTGATGGCCTCGGGTGGCTGGAGTGGTGAAACAAGCCGTCTCCCCTGGGAGTCCGGAGGGCATTTTGGCGTGGCTTTCTGGCCAAGACGCCTTGCATGGCTCTTTAGGCCGCTCTCGTCGGCCCGCCCAGCACCAAGCATCGTGACATGACATGACATGTCGTTTTGTGGATGGCTAAAAACCAGCAGAACGAATGTGCACCGAAGCGACCCGGCCAGCAGCAGCAGCGGGCTGGCAAGGCTGGCTCGCATGCAGTTTGGCTGAAGACCCGATTGCTTTTTGGATCCGGTGCCCCACGGAGACAGACGACATGTTCCAGTTTTCGGTCTCGGTTCCTGGACACTCGAGGACGAGGTCGGCTGGCAGTATCCGGAGGGCCTGGGCAATAACTTGGGAGGAATATAACCAACACGAGATCATATCGCTTGACAGGCGTGGCAACCGGACTGGGCCCTAGATCGAACGATTTGGCCACAGTCTGTTCGCTATGAGCAGCGCCGTGTATGCAGACAGCGTGGTGGAGGAATAGGAGCGCAGGTGCCAGGGAGAATAGGAGGGCGACGGCGACGAAGGCCCCGACGCTCAGAGCATCGTGGAGCCTCTGGCCAGAGGGTCTGTGCATGGCCCGCAAGGATCAGAGCCAGAGGCGATGGATTTGGATAGCAAGACCGACTTTTGGCGTCATAATCGGGGAAAGCGCCTCTCATGGGTCTGGGTCCCCGGGTTCCCAGAGAGGGATGGCGGCATTGGGAAGACTGAGATCCCGGCATGAGCCTGACCCCCCTTGCCGACAGATTTTTCCTCGGCATCGGGGTTGCGCTGCCCATGGGTATACGTGTATAGGAGCTTTTTCCTCTATGTAGCAGCGGGAGTCGGGAAAAGCTCGAGGGAATCAATGGATGTTGAGCAGGGGAAGAGGACGTGGAAAGTAGTGGGGCGACGGGGCTCTGGATGACACTAGGTACCTACCTAGTCTGCAGGTGGACGACAAGGAAGAAGGCACCCAGCTCGCCCTTTCCCAAAAAGTTTCCCCTCCATCGACCGTTGATTGGCTCTGGGCGGCTGTTCCTGCATTAGCGGCATTGGGGGATGGCGCCGTGGCTGAGCGTTTCAACTTGCACTGGGTAGGGAGACCCTCGCTGGGAGGGTTAGGGGCAGCAAGCAAGCAGCAAGACAAGCGAGCATGGCGTCAGGAAGAAGACCGAGGGCACAGTGACAGTCAGCAGGGCCGTTATTCGGAGGAGTGCCTCCCGTCGCCGACACCTGCCAGCTGATTCGCCCACCGGTTCGTCTGTTGTCTGGGCGAACGTGCACCTTTGCTTCAGACGACCAAGCGCCTGTCATTGGGTCCCCCTTTCAGGATCCTGGCCGTCGTCAGTCTAGGAACTCGGCATATGTGTGTCTATGTGTGTGTGTGGGTGTGGGTGGGTGAGTTGAACAGCATCAACCTACGGCGTATTCCTACAACGGTCGCTGACAACGTATCCGGAGAACCGCCATCCCAGAATATCCTGATTACGTGCATCGTCATCTTACCATAACTTACCTAGTATCCGTATCCGTACCGCTGTGATCCCTAACGTGTTGGCCGTCTGACGTTAGGCGCGGTCCTGGGATCTCCCGTCCGCCCACACAGGAGTGACGAATCGCAGCGGGCCTTGCATCTGAGGCCCCGTGATTGGCTGCGCACAGTGGCGGAGACTCCAGTCTCGATTTTCATCGATTGGCCAGAGTGGGCGGTATGGGGCAGCAGCCAGGCGGGTGGCTCCAGATTTTACCCCTGACTAAAAAAACGCACCGGCACACCCCTTGGGGTTGCACTTGCACTTGCACTTGCACTTGCAGTCGCAGTTGCCAACGTCTCGAGAGTCGAGAGCCACTCGACTTCCCCAGAACTCGCCATTGCCTCTACAGGAGGACATGGTGCAGCGCAGACGGCAAGCCACGGGGTCGGACTCAAGTTGCGACTCGGCCAGGGGAAGCAAGCGTGAAAACGGGCGAGCGACCCGAACTGAAGGCGGGTAGGCTGCAGCTGGCAGACGGCAGACGGCAACTGCAGTCGGGTCAGACCGTCCGTCACGGTTCCTGCGGCGCGCAGACTGACGGAAGGCACGACGGGCAGCGGCTGACTGGCTGAGGTGACTGACTGACTGGCTGACTGACTGACTGGCTTGCGGGATGCACCACGCAGCGCACCGACCTCGCCTCATCTCGGCCACCACCTCACAGACTTGCCGCAGCATCTCACCATCATCAAACCGACCTGGCGCCGCTGTCTTGCGTGCCTTCCGTCCTTTCCGTCCGCCACCCACAACCGCCAGCGCCAGACACCTTCATCTCGAGCATAGCAGGCGGTGCCTTTAGTCTCAGCCCAGCATCACCAGCGTCTCCACATGGCGCCAGTTGCTATTCGCGAACCACGAATTCATGGCCGTCTCGAGCATGATCTCGCGCGCAAGGCCATATCGTCATCCCCCATGCTGCTACCGGCTAGCATGGCATCTGCATGACCCCGGAGGGCTGAGCTTCACTCAATCCCAACGTCCGCCGCATCCAATTCGCCCACAAATTCCCGCTGGAGCCTCCGGGAGTTGAAAGCTCCCGGCAGCCCCAAGGTCCAACCAGCCATGTCGGGCTCCAGCGAGCCAGCGAGCCCCGTCCTCGTGCTATGCTCGCAGCTCATGGAGGCATGGATGATAATGGGCAGCCAGGGAAGGGGGCCGAAAGCTCCCCTCTCCGTCTCTTCCTTGCTCCGATCCAAGCACAAGTCGCTCGCATTGGGAACCGCCCATGGTGCCGGAGGTGAAGAAGGCAGTGCTAGTACTGTCTCTGGAGACTGGCCCCATGCTGCAATCCCCGTCGGTCGGTGGTGGGTGATGGCCGCCAGGGAGACGGCCATCCAGCCCGGCGTCCAGCCCGGCGTCCCATGCTCTGGACCTGGTGTCTGACCAGCCGCCAGTCGTCCACCAGACAGACGGTCGGGTGCTCCTCCGCGTCCAGCAGACGGCCCAAAAGCAGGAAGCAGGCCTCCTTGAGCCCCTCTCCATTGGGTTGCCATGTCCACATTTGCGCCCACCTCGAGGCCCCCTGTCTAGTGCCGTCCACCTCCATGGCCATGCCACGGGTCCGCTGTGCCCAGTCCGTGCTGGGCGTGCACTTGGACCCGCGCTACGCTACAGGCTGGCCCCACTCCGTCCCCTTCCCCCCCGTCCCCCGTCTCCATCTCCGTCCAGCGCTGCTCACTCTCACTCTCACCCTCGCCCTCACCCTCACACCCCCCGGCTCGTCGCCTCCTCAGGTGAGGGACCTCGCGGCCAACCATCCCCCCCATGATAGGAGTCGTTCACTTGGTATATAGATCCTCTCTCTTCCCGCTGTCGTTTGGTGTTTCGATTCTTGTCTCTCATCGAACATTCTTTCCTACTTTCGTTCTATCAAACAAACAGTCCATTCGCTTTCTGAGAGCAAAGTCATTCGCTTCTTTACTCTCAACTTAATACCAACTTAGTTTTTTGTTTCCTTCCCTTCAGAACAAAGTAACACTCACTCAAAGAATTCTCGTCCGACTCCAACCACCATGAAGAACAGCGTCGCTCTTCTGGCCCTTGCCGCCGGCGTCAGCCAGGTCACTGCTACCGTATGTTCAACCTCCACATTCCATCGACATCTTGCATCTAGCCGCAGATCACTAACACCCCTCGCAGGGCTGGAACAAGTTCCCCTCCTTCAATTGCCCTGAGAACACCGACAACAAGTGTGACGACAAGCAAAAGGGAGGCTTCTCGTGGGGCGACCTCACCCCCGGATCGTTCAGCAACTACGGCGGATTCGACTTCAAGGGCTGGACCTGCGAAAATGACTTCTCCAAGCGCGATCTCATGGCCCCCCGCACCTTCGGCAAGGGCAAGGTCATCTCTGGCTCCTGCGGTCAGAAGAAGGAGACCTCTCCCTCCTTCGGCTGCGGCTCCGGCTCTGGTGCCCCCGACAAGTTCTCCATTGTCCACTTCGACGTGAGCGTCGAGTTCGACTGTGACCTCGAGTTCCACTACGACATGCCTGACGGCTCCAGCTGCAAGCACCGCTCTGCCTGCTCCAAGTCCGGTACTACTGTCAAGAACTCCCAGTGCGGTGGTGCCAAGAACGTCACCATCGTCTACCCCTCCCAGCCTTCCAAGCCCAAGTCCACTTGCGGCGTTGGCATCCACACCATCAACTTCGACTGCAGCCCCCCCGAGACCACCAAGCCCCCCAAGACCAAGACCAGCGCCATCCAGACGACTGCCACCACCCTGAGCACCGCTCACACCAAGCCCGTCAAGACCACCTCCGTCCCCAAGGTTGAGACCGCCACCAAGCCTAGCCACTCCGGCCCCAAGGAGACCGTCTCTTCCGAGCTTCCTTCCATCTCCATCCCCTCCAAGGAGTCGACCACTGCTGTTGTTCCCTCCGTCACCAAGCCCGTTGAGTCTGAGACTAAGCCTGTCGAGTCTGTCACCAAGCCCGTTGAGGAGACCTCCACCGCTGTTGTCCCCTCCGTCACCAAGCCCGTCGAGAGCAAGCCCGTCGAGTCCAAGCCCGTTGAGTCTGCCACCAAGCCTGTCGAGGTCACCACCTCTGCTCAGCTTCCTTCCGTCTCCATCCCCGCCAACACCGTCCCCGCCAACAACACGGTCCCGGCCACCAAGCCCGTCGAGTCTGCCACCAAGCCCGCCGAGGTCACCACTCCCGCTGTCCCCACCACCAAGACCACTGTCTACGACACCACCTCCACCGTCTTCACCACCCGCGTCGAGACCGTCACCTCTTGTGCTCCTGAGATCACCAACTGCCCCGCCAACTCTCACGCTGTTGTCACTCTCACCGTTCCTCTGACCACCACCGTCTGCCCCGTCACCGAGACCATCGTCGAGACCCCCACCCCCAAGCCTTCCAAGCCCGCTGAGCAGCCTTCCAAGGGTGTCTCCTCCGAGAAGCCTGTTGCCTCTGTCACCAAGCCCTCTGTCACCGTCCCTGCCGGCCCCGTCGAGACTCTGCCCTGCCCTGACGTCGTTCCTCAGTGCCTGAGCACCTGGATCTGGTCCTCTGGCTGCACTGACAACTCCGACACCAGCTGCTACTGCCCCGACTCCGCTTTCGTCGAGAAGGTCTTCTCTTGCATCTACGCTTACGGCGGTGATGATGAGATCATCTCCAAGGCCACCGAGTTCTTCCAGGGCATCTGCGCTCCTCACATTCCCGAGAACCCTGCCATCGTCACGGTCCCTGCCACCCTCACCTCGGCCATCACTGTCACTGCCACCAAGCCTGCTGTCACCAACCCCGCCGAGTACACCACCGTCACCGTTGACAAGACTGTTGTCGTTCCCTGCGTCACTGACGGCACCACCGTCCCTGGCTCTTCCACCACTGCCGTCATCAAGACCACCCTCTCGGTTCCCCACGTCTCCTTCGCCACCGACTCTGCCTCCCAGGTCGTCCCCGTCCCGGCTCCCTCCACCCCCGTCGGCGAGACCCCTGCCGAGACCGTCTCTACCCAGGCTCCCGTCGCTCCCTACCCTACCACCCCTGCCGCTGGCGCCAGCAAGACCACCCCTGTTGGCACTGGTGCTGTTGTCCCTACCACCACTGGCGTCGTTGTCGCCGGTGCTGGCAAGGTCAGCTTCGGCCTTGGCGCCATCGTCGCCATCGCTGCTCTTGCTGCTTTCTAAGCAGTGTGACTGCATTTTGTTCCCCTTCAGCTAAGTTTACTCTTTGATGGAGGAGAAAAGCACCCCCGAAAACAATTTCCTTGTCTGTTATCAATGTCGCTGCACGCAATCGAACTCTGTAATCTACATCCCGCAATCATACATACCATTCTTACGATCCTTACGAACGAACTACTTGCATAGGTGGTGGTCTGGCATAGACATAAACCCACTATTTATCACAACAAACTTGGCCGCGAAAAGAGCGCATCAGAAGGGAAACAGCTGTACACACAGTCTTCTGCATCTCTGGCCCTCTTCTGTACTTTCTTTCCTTTTTTTGGTTTGATGGAGCGTCAAAAAAGGAGACAGCGGGAGGAGTTGGAATCAGAATTATACCCTGGCTGGTTGGATTTGTGTAATAGTTAATTATCTTTCCCTGCAAGAGGAAATAAAGTATGCGCTCTACAAAACAGTCCCATTGTCGCTTTTGACTCGTGATGTGTACGTGAATAACTGGACTAATAAGGGGTTGCAGCCGCCGCACACGGACCCTGCCCCAGACGAGTCATGTGACGTTGTAATTGAGACGTGCCGGGAAATGAGGTATCCAAATTCGTATGCATCCTTGACTGGTTGACCCAATGCGGCTGATGACCAAGAAAGTTTGATGCTCTTACTTCTCTTCTCGACTGACTCTGTAGAGTTACATCTCGAATACGACACGGCATCTTGGATACCACGCCAGGAATGGATCGAGGCCGCGCGGCGGACGGTGAGCATGGACCGAACTCCGGGCTGTTCTCAGTCGTGGCGTCGAGATCGACATGATTGGGAGCGACGCTCATACCGGACATCATGCCGGACAGACCACCCTTTGGCCCGCGGTATATCTCGAGTTTTAATAGGTCCATCGCACATCATTGAACATCAGGGAAAATCGTCATTCGACTTATGTATATCCTCGGTCTACGTCCAGATCCCCCGGTGGGTGGCGTACCCCTTGAGTGACTTGTACGCCGCTCTGTCCTTCACAATCATGGGAAAATTGGAGTCAGACCAGGTAGACAGACAGCCGTCCCGTCAGCCCCGTAGCTAGCTGCGTGATACTCGATCAGGTCCGTCATCTCATGGGCTTACGCCGGCCTGACGACGGTGTAACTGTCCCCTGCATCTCGATCTTCGGCTCGGCTCAGGATCATCGGGACCGCCACACCGCGGAGGAGCGCGACGGTAATCGAGTCCGCCATGTGACGCGGGCCGAGCCCGACGTATCCTTCGTCTGAGACAGAGAGGCCTTCTTTGATAGCCACAAACTCGGCATCTTGGGGAAGGGTGTCCGTCCATGTCTTCTTTGTCTAGATCTTTCAACGATGCCTGGTGGTTGTCGTCGCCCTGGAGTCCGCCTTCTTGCTTCCCGGATCTTCGCTCGAGGGAATGGGAAGAGAGGATCTCATCGTCCCTTTCAATACGATTCGAAGACCAAGCTTCTCGTCCTCGGGTTTTCATCTGCGGCTCGGGGAGATCTTGTAGTGGCGATCAAGAAGCCCGTACACGTGCTCCGACTCGAGCCAATGCTTCTCCCGAATCGCACTACAGTCAGGAGCCCACGACGGCGCCCCCTGTGACGAAACATGTCGCGAGACAAGCGGCCTACCTCAGGATGAGATCGAAGGCGATAATCATCATGACGAATTTGATGTAATGCCATGTTTTGGGCGCACTGATGCGTTCTTGGTATTCTCGGACCGAGCAGGCTCGTCGGACGCGGGCAGCGCGGTCTCGTTTTCGAGCCCACACCAGAAGAAGCCCTTGAGAAACAGTCGAAAATTGGTCCGAAAGCATCTCTGGGTATCTCAGCGGTAGTCCAGCACTCGAAGCAAGTGAGCCCAGCTAATTGCGTCGTCACCGCATGCAACAATCGGACTCGAAGTCTGAAGGGCGAGTTCTGCTTGGAAGACGTCGATGATGTACTAGGTCGCAAGTGGATTGGATTGTAAGAACATGGACGTTCCAGGAAATCATTCTGTCTTGCTAGAGGCCAACTCTGCAAAACTGCACTTGATATCAGTATCCCGCAACATTGTGAATGGCGGTTTGGGCAACACCAAAGGGGTCCAGGGCCGGGGGCAAAATAGTCAAGAAATGCAGTGACAATTCGGAATTCAGTCCCCTTTTGACTGACTGTACGAAGACCACAGGCGTCTGATCACGGAACCCCGGGCAACTCCGTTCTAATTATCCAGGCAACGCGCAGACATTCATTCCTGGCCTTCTGGGATCAAGAATTCCCTCTGCCGAGTCAGACGGACACAGTCTGCGCCGGACACAGTCTGCGCCGGACACAGTCTGCGCCGGACACAGTCTGCGCCTACCTGTACGTCACTTCCATCACCCGGATCCGCACAGAGTTCGCTTCCTCGTCGGCCTTGCGAAGTGCGTCCCTGGCTGTTGCGTAGTCACTCCAGACATATGAAAGAGCGCAAACTGGGGCCTGTCCTTGTTATCCACGACTCCAAATGAACCGAGAATAGTCGCTCTCTCATCCTGGACGCGAGGTAGTATGTCGATGCCGCGGATACATAGCGAGTCCGAGGGCAGCAGAACGCTCGCATAAAGCCCATGGGCTTGTTAGGGGAAAAGGTTCTGGCGAAGGAACAAGGTCCTTGATTTCGACGGAATATGTTGCTGATCCACGGAGCTTAGACACATCACTCCTGATTTGATCCCGTATCATTTGCGAAAGGCAGCATGCCAGCAAAAAGGAGTGCGAGGCCGCGACTTCAAGTGTACGTAAACTTCCCGCTCTGGAGTGAGATGCAGGTCAGCTTAGGTGGCGCAAGTCTTGTACCTTGTCGTCCCTGCTGCAGAACCTCGCAATCCCGCGCTAAATACAGTTTGCTTGAAGTTCTCGGGATCTTGGTATTAAGTAGCGAGAGTAGACAGATTGCAGGGGTTTACACATTGATGATAGATGATATCGCCTCTGACCGCTGGCCCTATAATATGGGAGAGGTTGAGTGTGTACAGTATGAACTGTCGGCAGTGAGTCTGGTCCTTTGGACTGACTAGACCGCGAAGGGTACCGCGAAGGGTACCGCGAAGGGTAACATTAAACTGATAAATATGTGAAAACCTGATGTCGTGGGTCGAATGGGAGAATAAGCAAGTCGTTTGTGTCCAGCCTCGCTCATATTTTGCAAATCCCTCCCACTGAGAGTCGTAAATGCCAGAACATGTCGCGCCCGCACAACGCCCAATGCGCCCAGTCAATTGTTTCTTGCGGCTTTTTTTTTTCTTTCCCTCAAGATTTTTATTTAATCCCTTCCAGATTCCGAGGCGTAGTCGTCTACTAGGCTCTGCATCTCGGGATCATGCGCAACGACGCGCCCCCGCAGCCGCCGCTCGAGGTGTTGCGCCTCCTCAAATGATCCGCGTCGACCCCAGTTGCGGGGCTGGCGCTTGAGAAAGGCGCCGACAGAGCCCAGGTAGCCTTCGTGGCGTAAGAAGTAGGCTTGCTTCTTGCCTTGGGACCAAAACTTGATGGCATAACTGAGGGTGTTGATTGTTTGCCGGTGGCCGCGGATGAATGAGCCTCCGAAGTAGATGTGGTCGAGATTGTGAATTTGTGACTGGAGGAAGGCGATTTGGCCAATATTGTTGGAGATTGCGTACAGGAGC
This sequence comes from Colletotrichum tropicicola, assembly GCA_025962755.1. NCBI lineage: Eukaryota > Fungi > Ascomycota > Sordariomycetes > Glomerellales > Glomerellaceae > Colletotrichum > Colletotrichum tropicicola. The sequence goes on along the minus strand of JAOWMA010000215.1, from coordinate 79,167 downwards.
GACCGAGAAACGTCTGCGCCGGTGAAGGGCTGGTCTGATCCGTGCTCTCCGGCTGCGTGCTGACTCTCCTCCGCTGTACCAGCAGATTGTGTGGAAGCGGAAGCGCGGTTCTTGTTGTCACCGTTGTGAAGACCGCCATGGTCCTCTGCCTCGTTCTCTGCCGTGCGCTTCATACGGAAGACCTTGCCAAAAGAAGAGGCAATGGTCGTGCTCTTGAGGCCGATCTTGCCGTAGTCGCCGCCATAGATGTCGCCGACGAGCATGTCCACCTTGGCGTTGTCGCCTTGTTCGGACATGTCGAGCATCTCGTCAAACGTACGGGCTCCCGTCAGGAGGGAGAGAAGACCCCACAGGGTACCGCCTCCGAGTGACGTACCACCAACACGTTGGTATTCGCGCGGGCCTGAAACCTTCAAAATCGAGACTCCAGAGCCAATATTGACGAGGAGATAGGGGTATATGTTTTCAGACGGCGACACGAAGTGCATGGGGTCGGTTTCGCTGTAGGTAAACACCTCACGGGGGATCTCGGTGATGAAGAAGTCGAGACCTGAGGGGAAAGGCGCGTTTAGCTTTCTTGAACGATTAATAGCACAACGGACACACTCACCAATGATTAAACACTCCATCTCCTCCTCGCGCAACACGTCGACACCCAAGACGTCGCGCATCTTGTCATAAAACTTGAAAGCGCCGCCTCCAGTGGCCATGACACTCAGCGCGTTCGGTTGAGAGCCATTGAGAGTCTGCTGCTTGTCCTTGAGGTGGCGCATGAAATCGATGCAGTCATCAATGCGGTCCGTCTCAAAGTTGAGGAAGTTGAGGCGACCGCCAGGCTCTTTGGAGCCGGCTTCGCGCGTGAAGTAGACAAGTTTAATCAGGGAGCCGCCAATCTGCGCGACAGCGTGGTTAGCACGGGCCCGGAGAGCAGGCAGCAGGAGAAGCGGGCGCATACATCAACGGCGATATGGCTGACAACGGCGTGGTGGTTCGGCAAGCGAATGTCGCTTGTCTCGTGGTGGGTCGGGGAGCCTCGGCCATTGTTGCTCGGAGAACTCGAGTCCGGGTCGACGATGAATGCTCCCTTGACATTAATGCGGACGGAGCCAGGGCGGATGATGGTGTTGTCAATTTCCTCGGTGCTCGTCATGGTCCGGGCTCTCGTGCGAATGTCAGCACCAGCCTGGATCACGGGCTCGGTAGTGGTGTTGTTGTCGTCTTCGGGTCGGGGATCCTCGATCGCTGAACCTCCATCATCGGGCGCGGGGCACATGCTCGGTCTTTATGGAGGGGTTCGTCGGGCGCGCGGAGGGGAGACGGAGGTTGGCTTGGGACGCGGACGGGGCGCAAGTCATGAATTGGAGGTCCAAGAGCCAGGTGGTGCGGTTCGCGAAGGGCCGGAGGACGGATGGGGACGGTGCGCGGCGGTTGATCGGGTAGGTGTTGGTGTTGCCGCAGGGTTCGCCTTGCGCCGCGTCAGTTCGCTTCGGAGTTGAGGAGGGGAGGTCATCGAGGGGTTCGAGGAGGGGGGGGCGGGTTTTGGACAGGGGGAACACTCGACGATTTTGAGTCAAGCCGACAGGAACCTTGCCTTTGTTTGTGAGAGGCCCGGGTCGTATCTCCGGCGGTCTTTTTCTTACGGTATCGATAAGGACGAGAAAGCAGTGGAGGTCAGGCGAGGCAAGTGCCTACCTACCTAGGTACCTGAGTGCTTTACTGCGAAGTACCTTGGTAGGTGGATTCCGTGTGAGGTACCTTAGGTACCTTGGGGGGCAGCGAGTGTACACTTTCCTACCTACCTAGGTAGGAAAGTGCCGGCAAGACAGGTATCTGCAAGTCCTGCACTGGGGGACCTTGATTGCCGTTTGGCCGAGGCTTTTCAGGGTGCTCCCCACTGCAACTCACCACACTGCGGCACAGCGGTTCAGGTTCCTTGCAGAGCTGAAGGTAGGTAAGGTAAGGTAGGTAGGTAAGGGCCATATGAAATGCGTTTCCTTTTCCCCGCAGGAATCTGGACATCACTACTTATCAATGACTGGTCTGTGGAAATGACATGCGGAGTCTCCCGGGACCTTAGCTTAAGGTGCCTATCTAGCTGAGGCCCTTACCGTGAGGTTCCTCATGGTGTAGGTAGGTATTACTAGCTGGGTAGGTTGCGCGACACTCGGCCACAACGTTACAAAGTCACATCACGTACCACCCAACAGCTTTTTCGAGAGCTGCTCCCCGAGTGACATCATCACCGTTGTAGTTTGTGTTGCTCTATCGCTATCACATGTTCGACTAAACACACAGGGCATCTTACTGCCAAAAAAAAAAAAAAAAAAACCGGTCAACCGAGCCATCCAGTAATCGGTCCTTGGGTTCAGATCACGAGACCCTGCCACGTCAGTTGACGACCTGTGCGGCCCGCCGTCTGTGACACCGGGGTAAGCCGCTGCATCGTCTTTACCATCGAGTTCCTAGATGCCCAGATCTGTTCTCCACCCAGCACGAGAGCCGGCCGCAAACGCCGCCTAGTTTAGAATTCCGGGTCAAGTAAGGGCAAGCTAGATACTAGCATGTATTTGGAAGCCGAGTCCGTCGCCGGTTGGGCCCCACATATTGCGGTAGGCTGTGGATACCTACTGCGGCGGCTTCCGCCTGACCCTGGTACGTTCCTAAGGTACTATGTAGTAGCCCGGTGATGGTAAGTCGCCACAAAACCACAGCGGAGAAGCTACCAAGTGGTTCCGGTAATGAAATGATGGCCAGACAGAAGCTTGGATTGGTGATGTGAGTAGGATTTGCGGAACCAACAAAGACCAAGCCCATTTTGCCTCTTCACGCGCAGGCCAGACATACTCACTCACACGGCTGTGTGATGAGCTGCGGGCTGCGGGCTAGGGTGGTTTTGAGGTTCTTGCGGCCGAAAGGGCCATGAACTAACTGCGCAAACAAGCCTCAGAGAAAACGCTTCAACCTGGGTAACGGCCCAGCCTTCCGAGGATGAGACTGATGGAATTGCACCACCCATTGGTCACAGCCCTGCAAGTCCCTGGCCGGCTGCCACGTGGGCTCCGCATACTCCCAGTCGACGAGATACTGCAGCCCTGTCCGAGGCGTCTTGCCGGTCCACTTGGAGTCGAGTATCGCTCTGAAAGACCAACGCTCCTCGTCGGGCTTGCGGAGGTACTTGACGACGACGCGCCCTTCCTTGTCAGCCTCCGGCTCTGAGACCTCTGCGATGAAGGCCGGAGGTAGCCGTACGGGAGACTTCGGGGTCTCGAGGTAGGCAGGAGTCACGAGCTGCATGGCGTCAGTTCGTCTGATCCACGGATCGTACATGAGAGACCACTCCAACCAGATCTCAGGGGTGAGGCGGCTGGATAGGGAGTGGTCGACGGTTTCGAGAGTGTCAAAGGGAAAGGGGGCAGGAGGAGGCTTGCCTAGACGGCCCCAAGAAGAATCAATCACTGGGGCATGGACCCAGGCGTTGCAGAAGAGACCGACAATCGACAACAAGATTTCGAGTGTAGAGCGCCGCTCGCCAGATCCGAAGCGCCACCAAGCCCAGGATTCGAAAAGGGCATACAGTTTGACGACACACGCGACGAGAGCCCTATCAGCAAATCCTGGCCCTGGAGGAGTGGTCTGGGTGAGAAGCGCCTGCCGCTGAAACGCTGCTGTGCCGGAGGTGCTTTCGTCCACCCGCTTTAGAATGTCGACTTCGTCAGGTCGCCGGCCTGCCTGGGCTTCTGGGTTCTCGAGTTCAATGAGGAGCGTGCGTGCAACTGCCCTCACCGGAGGAAATCGCATGAAACTGTGTAACTCGTCAACACCAGCTCCGAATCGTTTCGCTAGGTTGGCCATGTCAGCGTGGACCGACACAATCGGCTTGGCAGAGCTCTCGCCCGGACGGGCGAGCTGGAAGCAATAGTCCCTTGGCCATGCTGTCTTGCGTCTCGTCTCGGGGGTGAAGTTGACCTCGAGAAACCCGCCCTCGCCAACGCCCGGTCCATCGTATCGCCACTGCGGGTCGACGTGCCGCTCTTGGAGGGCCGAGTTCATGAGTCTGGTTATGTAGTCGTCCGAACCGTAGATAGGCTGTTCAGAAGCCGATCCTTGAGAAGGGAGATCAGACTGCATCATGTCGAGGTTTGTATATTCTGTAGTCGACTAGGGTGCTTTGGGTTGCTGTTGTTGAGTGTGTTCACAGTGATGGTTTCTCAGGTTGTGAATAGATGATAAAGCTGGAGGTGCAACACATGATAATCATCATGGCATATCACAGCCGGTGCCATCTTTTCTGATTTATATCAAGGGCTTCTGTAAAGAACGTATGGCCTGGTGCTTTGTGCGGCAATGAAAAAGAGAACAATGTTCTTGACGCCTTTCAGCCTAGAGGTATGTGACCAAAGCCCGAACCCAATGAGATGAACAAGATCAAAATCGCAGTGAGAAACAAATAACCTTTGACCATGGTATCATATCGTCGGACACACAGTACTGAGCGGGGGATTTGTAGAGAGGTAATGGCGGCAGTGTCATTTCAATCGAGAACAATTTCTTGTTCAGGGCACCAGGCAAATAGAACGCTCTGGTATGGGACGCCTTTGTTGGAGAGATGTTTCTTAGGTGCCAATTCCGAAGAGCATTGAAGGCGCCATCAGTGTACAGCCTCGGTGATGGTCATGGATGCCCAGGATGAAATAGACATTGCTCTGCGAAACAAACACGAGTCGTCAAAGAGCGGCGTGTCTGTCGAGACATGCCATCCCTGGCATGCGGGACGCGGAACTACCATCGGCATGCAATTGGCAGGAAAACGGTCTGGGAATTTTGTGTCTGCGGATCGCGGAAGAGAAGCTCACTAACCAGATTGCCGCGGCTGGGGTCAAGACGACACTACCGTATGTCTCAAACAGGGCATGCGATAGCACCACAGACGAGGTGTTCTCAAGGGCCCCGTGTGGGAGCACGCGCGGTCTCGTTGTGGCGATGAGGGTGGTTTCATGGCGCTTGTCTTTGTCATGTGCTCTACGACGTGAGCCCATCATTTGAAAGGGGATGCCGACCAAGTTGTTGGTTGGACGTGAGGCTTGAAGAGCTGTTTGGCAGATGACAGGCGGGACTGGTGCATCGAGGGGTGCTGGCATGGCGAGGGCAGATCATCCAGAAGAAACGCAGGGATCGGTCTGGTCTATCTCTTTTGCTCGTCGGGGATTCCCTCCCGCAGGAACATTGAGCAGAAACGGAGGCGGCCAATCAGGCGATGTGCCTGAACCATCACCTCGACTGGCCCTGTGACTGACGGCTTGGGCCAGTGGGAGAATGCCGGGTTATCAGATGAATGAGCAAGGGTAGATTTGTCGCACGCTCACAGCGACATGTGTCGAGAGCGGTTCTTGGGGTCGGGTCTCAGATTGAGTAGTGTAGATATTCGAGAAGACTACCCCGGCGTGTCTTCGGCTGCGATGGGTGTGTCCGCAAACGACTCGGTTCAAAGAAACCCAGGGGCCGGCATGGGGAAGCAGAGTGCAGGCGCAGCGGAGAAACCAGTACCAAATGGGTATGCTGCTGGTCGACGGAGGACGAAGCTGGTTGCATCGAGTCCCTTTACCTTAAGGTACTTGCAGCTGTCTTGTTGTAATAATGTGTGTCGCCCTGCACGGGGCCGGGTTGGGTTCAGCTATTGGACTAATAACTTGGGTACCAGCCTGGGCCACCTCATTCAGGTCACGTCACCGGTCAGGGCCCTGACGGGGCCGTTTGTTCTACCCCCAGCGACCCGACCGCTTAGCGCCTCTGATCTGACAGGGGATGAGCCCTGCGGCCCCCGCTGCGTAGCTGGGGGCTAGAGACGATTATGTACACTACCTTGCCTGCCTTACCCAGGAGGTAGGCACCTAGGTATCTTAGGTACTTACCTTACCTAAGGTAGGTATGATGGTGTGCGTCGGCGACGGGAAGCGGTGATAGGACATCTGTCTCGAGCCCCCATCTCGACTCGGCCAATCACAGGCTGTCTCTCTCTACTCGGGTCCTCGATGGACCACGGTGTCGCTTATCCATTGGACAACTGTCTTATCTAATCTCGGCATGGGGCCAATGGGGCCAACGGGGCCGGAGGCGCTTGACTGGATGTTGGCTCAGGCTGGGAGCTCCCGAAAGCGCTCCAACAAGAGTCCAACAAGAGCAGGAGCGAACCCGGTGTCAAACATTCCCGTCTTGTCTTGCGCAGGCCTGCCAGGCATTTGGTTTCGCAGAGTGCCCGTCCCTTTCGTCCCTGCTCGGCGCGTGTCGGTGCCTTCCTTGCCTTGCCTGACGATGCATGCGTGTCCAGAGGTGTGAATGCGACTGCGCCGCCATATGCCCACCTGTCGCTACCTGAATGGGGAAGGCCTGGCCATCTTGTCCAGTCGGACTGGTGGACGCCACCAACTGGGTCGTGGGTGCTTGTTCTGGTGTTGGCGCATCTCTTCTTCATCGCCCCCACCATCCACTGGCACCCAACCTCATCAATGACGTCCTTGTGGCCCGGGTCAGGCACCTTGCGTGCTTACCTCATCGACAGCAAGGTTCTGTTCTGTACCTTCCCTGAAGGCAAGGCAGCTAGCTACCTTACCTTAGTTGGCGGATTCCAGCCTTCCTAGGCCGGCAACGAGCAGCAGCGGCGGTACACGGAAAGATCTGGACGGAGTCGGCCCCGCCATCGCATCACCTTCACATTTGCACCCGACAGTTCCTCACCTTGCTTCAGTAAGGTAGGTACCTACCTTCCGCTACCTGGGCACCTTACCTTCCCGTCCCTCATCTCACCCTCCTTACCTACCTATCTTACCTTACCTACCTACCTACCTACCTGGGGTTGCTAGACGGATTCCCTTCTCTGCCCAGTCCAACACAAAAAGAAAATCGTCCGAACTTACTCTGCATCTCCCAGCAACCAACCACTCGCACCCCTTTTGCCTTCTCCCGTCTGTTTTCTCCTCCTCTCTTCTTTTCTCTGATATCCATCATCGGCCTTGGCCACCTGGCCGCAACAACCCGACCCCAACACGCGCGCCCGCGCCTAGGACACACAGCGAAGTGTACGACCGTCATCCTTCCCACCCGCGCAAGCAAGAACAATACTGGACTCCGCGGCCGCGAGGACGTTCGGCTCTCCAGATCGCTCCCAAGAGCCACCTACGGTCATCAATCGCACCACCCCGCTTTCTGCTGTCGCGCATCCCCAGCGTCGCGAGCCCGCCTTTCCCTCTCGTCGCATCCCATCGCATCACGGCGCATCACATGTGACGCCCCTTCTCGCACGTCGTACCCCTCACTGGCAGAGACACTTGCCTTGTAACTCCTCGATTGCCCGACACTTCCCACGCCTGGCGACTGCTCTCCCTCCTCGGCTCAATCTGCCCTTTTCTCCCCCAAACCACCTTGTCCGTGAGGTGATCGAACGCGCGACGACCTGTCCGACCACAAATCTTGTCGCGATACCAACTTGATACGGCAAACCGGCAAAGTCGACACCGCTACCTGTGTCGCGAGACCGCACACCTTGGACGAGGCCGATATATTGACGCTGCACGCACGGCAACCTCTAGTCGCTGCGCTGCAATCGGGTACCCGAACTTGGGCTGGCCACCACAGACGAAACATCGCCAATCGAAGGCCACCGGCGGTGCGGTGCGCTTTGCTGACCTCAACCTGTCCATCTGGACCAGGACACTGGACCTAGATCTGGATCTAGACCTGGGACAAGACAACCCGACCCGGCCTTTCCCCCCAAACTGTCCCCCACACTCACCGTCTCGGACGACGCTTTACATTCCACGTCGCCCATTCCAAAGCCCATCATGAATGGTACCCAGCCAGCCCAGGAGCCGCTTGCGCAACAACCTCTTCAGCCGGCAGCGGCAAATGCGAATGCTAATGGCAACTCAACCGCTGCCAAGAAGCGCAAGAAGGAGGGCCTGAAGCCCATCATCACCACCGAAACACCTCCGTAAGTGAAATTTTGAGATTGTGTCACTTTCCCCGTGTTTTCATGTCCTCGTACCGTTGTTTTTCTTTCCCTTCGTTTAGCGGTGACAGATTGTTGGTTCCATCACCTCAGTCCGGATGCTTTGGCGTCCCTTACACAGGACATTGCCTTTCCCCATCACCCTCCGCCCGTCTTTTTACCCCTCTATCCTGTTTAAAACCGCCATGCCCGATGCCGCACGTTCTTCCCTGTGCGCTGCGGCGGGGCGGAGGACGGGGGTTAGCGACGGGGTGTCCAGCCAGACCAGGCCAGGTTTGGGTTGTCGAGCCCAGCAGACCCGGCGCAGACCAGCCAGTCCATCCAGTTCAGTCCAGTCCCGTCCACAGTCCGATTCAGCGCAGCAGAAACCAGTCAGTGCCCAGTACCGCGCCGCGCAGACTGTCTCACTCCCGAGGCATCCCCACGAAAAGAGATGGGCCGCGTTCAAAGGCGCGCTACGACAGCGAGGAAGGAGAAGAAGGAGGAGAGGAAGAGTGCAGGGAAGAAAATGAGAAGAGGAAGAGACGGTCGGGGCCCAGCGGGACAGATACCCGACGGGATCTGTCACGGTATTGGGCGCACCCGCTGGTGTTGCACATAGGGGAAGCTATTGGAGGAGACGGATCGCTGTTTGGCGCGCCAAACATGGGCCGGAGGGGACCGCGCAGGACGGGCGAGGGCCGCCCATCCACAGATATTACGGGTCGCCAGCTGTCATCGCCACCGCAGCTCGTGCCAGGGCCTCTGATGGGCAGCAAGTCGCGTGGTGCAGGGCGTGTCTGCGCTGCGGTCCGCCTGTGCAACAACTGCGCGGGATGAGGATGGCGGGCAGGGAACGGACGGGCCTGGGGCGAGTGGTAAGGTGAGGGTTTGCCTGCTGGCTGCGCTGACAGAAGCACATCGTGTGGCCTCGGTGCCGCGGACGAGGAGCTGAACTGAACCGGACCGGACCGCGCTGGGCTGCTGAGCGCTGAGCGCTGAGCTGGGCCGTGTCGGGCTTCTTGCTGGACAACGGCTGCGACAGCGTCTTGGAGTCCAGTGGTCTTCCATGTCGCTGGATGACGGCAGCCGATCCATGCTCTGTGGCGTGCCCTGCCCCCCGCTGACCCTCACCGTCGCCCTCTCCTCCACCGACCCTGATCCGACCCGGCCCTGGCTGGCCAAGGTGGCCCAGCCAGACTGTGCGTCGCCAGACCACTCTCTTCCCCTCCCGTCCTCTCATTACCTACCTAGGTTAGGTACCTACTAGAGGTACCTTGCCGTTGCCCGCCTTCGCCATACGCAGTACGCAACGCGCACGCTACCGCAGCTGCCCTGCCCTGCTTTGCTACCTTACCTTGCCTACCTACCTACCTACCTACCTACCTCACCTTACCTGCTTTACCTCTATTATCTGCCTGCCTACATCACCTTCCCAGTTACCTCACCTTCCATTTAACCTCCGCTGCCCTTTCCTGGCCTGCCACGCCTGGCTGATTGTTCCCGCGCCTCGCCTCGCCTCGCCTCGCCCCGCCTTGCCTTCTGACCTTACCTCGCGCTCTCTCTTCCACTTCCCTCCCCTCCCCCTCCCCTCCCATTCATACCCTTTTTTTTATTATTTTTTTGTTTTTACTTCGCCCACCCCAGTCGGTCACGACTGGACTTGCCGCTGTCACTACTTTCCCATGTTGTGAGCGGCGCCAGTTCGCACCGGATCCGCCCTCTTTTTTCCTGCTATTTTCCCCTACGTCTTGTTTTGATTTCCTGGCCGTCGCTCGGTCCTCCGCCATTCTGTCCTTTTTTTGCCTTGAGTACAGGATTGTTTCGCGCTGGATGCGCAATGTTGCAAACATGAGCTTCCTCAAGACAAGGTCTCTCTCTGCTCTTCCGCCCCCTTCAGTGTGGTCGCATCTCGCGCTTTGCCGCCGCGAAATCTTCACCCGCCCCAACCTGCTGCCCTTCTCCACCCCCGCCATTTCAGTCACCCTTTTGATGACGCCTTTTCCCGCGCCGCGCTGCGTCTCTCTGCTCACCCCGATGGCCTCCGACCACGAGCTAACCTGCTTTTCCTTTGTGCAGAACCCATCAATTGTCTGCCGCCATGCAGAACTCGCCGACCTCGACATCCTCCGGCGACGATCCCGCCGAGAACACGGCCGACGAGGAAGACTCCGAGGATTACTGCAAGGGCGGCTACCACCCCGTTCAGATTGGCGAGAAGTTCAAGGATGGAAAATACACTGTCGTGCGCAAGCTGGGATGGGGGCATTTTTCAACTGTCTGGCTTTCCAGAGACAACACTTCGGGCAAGCATGTCGCCTTGAAGGTCGTCCGCTCCGCCGCTCACTATACCGAGACCGCCATTGACGAAATCAAACTCCTCAACAAGATTGTCCAGGCCAAGCCTGATCATCCCGGCCGCAAGCATGTCGTCAGCCTCCTAGACTCGTTCGAACACAAGGGTCCCAATGGCACTCACGTCTGCATGGTTTTCGAGGTTCTGGGCGAAAATTTGCTGGGTCTTATTAAGAAATGGAACCATCGAGGCATCCCCATGGCCTTGGTCAAGCAAATCACGAAGCAGGTACTTCTCGGCCTCGACTACCTCCACCGCGAATGCGGCATCATACACACTGATTTGAAGCCCGAAAACGTCCTCATCGAGATTGGCGATGTTGAACAGATCGTCAAGAAAGTTGTCAAGAGCGATCCCGGCGACAAGGAGAACAACAGAAATGGTCGGAGGAGAAGGCGCACTCTCATCACGGGTAGCCAACCGCTACCTTCTCCTCTAAACGCCAGCTTCAACCACAACAACCTCTTCCCTTCGACCAACTCTCACACCAGCCTCAGCCAAATGCTGCACGACGGTATGCGACTCCCCAACACTGCATCTTGATCCCCCCTCGGGTTGCGCCGCGCCCAATGATCACGCCACCTCCCAGAGCTACATAGAAAGCCATTTCCTGGCTGGTTTGGGGGCATTCAAGCACGGGCTGACAATATTCTCTCTCGCAGGCAAAGGCTCCAAAGAGCCCTCTCCCAAGCGCGATGCTGATCAGAAGACGCGCGAAAAGACAGCGTACGTGTATACCACCTCACAAAATAGTGGATGACCTCTACTGACGGCTGACCGCCTTTTCTCTGTGTAGTGATCTTCTCACGAAAGAAGTTTCTGGCATTTCTCTCGACAAAACTACGAACTCACCCTCCTCAGGCGAGAAGCGCAAAGCCGATGATGCCCATGCGTTTGACATTATCAGCGTCAAGATTGCCGACTTGGGTAACGCTTGCTGGGTTAACCACCACTTTACCAACGATATCCAGACCCGGCAGTACAGGTCGCCTGAGGTCATTCTTGGTGCGAAATGGGGTGCGAGCACCGATGTGTGGAGTATGGCGGCGATGGTAAGGCCTCTTTGAAACAAAGTGTTGTGTCCTGGCCGTTGCGCCATGGTTGGATGGCACGGTCCGAAGCTAACTCTTGTGCTGCAGGTTTTTGAGTTGATAACTGGCGACTATCTCTTCGACCCGCAGTCCGGGACGAAATACGGCAAGGACGACGATCACATTGCCCAGATTATCGAGCTGCTTGGACCCTTTCCCAAATCGCTCTGCCTTTCCGGCAAGTGGTCGCAAGAGATCTTCAACCGCAAAGGCGAACTGCGTAACATACATCGCTTGCGACACTGGGCTTTGCCAGACGTTCTCCGCGAAAAGTATCATTTCAAAGAAGACGAAGCGAAGCGAATCGCTGACTTCCTCACTCCCATGCTCGAACTTGTTCCCGAGAAGCGTGCCAATGCCGGAGGCATGGCGGGTCATTTGTGGTTGGATGACACGCCAGGCATGAAAGGTGTTCGAATCAACGGACTTGAGGTGGGCAGCCGAGGTGAAGGCATTGACGGATGGGCGACAGAGGTGCGGAAACGGTAGGAGGGACGTAATAAGACCGCTTGCGCAGTACGGGGGCCACCAAGATATCAACCCTAATTACATTGAACGGTCACGGCCCCCATCCCCCTTGCTGAGTCTCTCCTGCACCTTTTGTCTCTCGAACTGGACCTTGGTTTGGTTTGAACGCCCATCTAGCACATGCCCAGCGGCAACAGCAGCAGCGCGCGGTGCATGGCGTTTTGCTCTTTCGCGCCACCGCCAAAACAGACACACAAACACACGCCTTACACGTCATTACACTACACCAACAATCATCATCGAACAATTGCAATTGACATTGGAGGGGGCAATGCGCAAAAAAAGGCAATAGGCCCCTCCCTGGAGGGAACATTGGACAGCCTTGTCAGATTCCTGAAATGAGATGGATTAGATAGAGGTCTATTTTGTTTTATTGAGACGGTCCAGCGCGGCGTAGGCTTCGCATGCTTGGAAAGTGGATGTAGTGGCCAGGGGAGAACAGGCTTCCAGGCCACTTGCAACGTCTGTTGGTCGGTGAAAGGACTCGAATGGAGGAGAGTATGGCAATGGCACCTTGCGTAGCTAAGCCGTGCTGGATCCTGGGAATGATACACATCATGATTGATCATGACGATGTCAGATATGAGATGCGCCGTGAAAGTAGGGCGATTGGGCCCTGATGGCCATGCTTGCTTGCGGCCGCCTGCCCCGCGTGTGCCAGAGAAACCTCGTTGTGATCACCGGCTGGCGTGAAGTGTCATCGATTGATCCTCGGAGACGTGGCAAACCACCCATGCAGTTTGTTGGACACCTCTCTGCCAGGTTCTACGCAAGTTACCCATCTGCTAGGCTCTACGTCTACCAGCCGTGCCAGCTTCTCTGGCAGTCTTGGAGCCCCGTGTGGTCTGTAAAGTATCGCATTCTTCCTGAAAGGTTTCCTATCAAACCCTCCATACCACCCATTCCGCGACGAGCCGGAACGCCATTTATGCTCAAATAATACAAGTTGCCAAGTCTGTGTCCCCGTGAAGCTCATGTAGAAAATAGAATGACCCAGCTAGCTCTGCTCGCCTACTACCTGCCCCGACTGCAGGGTTGTCCAGTTGCAGTGCCGCGGCCTGTAGAACAACGTCCATCACATCGACGTAGAAGCTCTCTCGAAAGCTTGCAGAATGCGCCACTATCGCTTCTTTCCCCTCTGTGTCATCTTGCGGAACGCCTCCAAGCCACCCGCGCCGATCGGGCGGTGATCCGGCGCCCGCGAAACGTCGTAAGTGCTCTTGGGCGCGATCGTGTAGCTGGATGGCAAACCACCTGGTCGAGCCCGATTTGAGTTGACGACAGGCGCGAGCATGGCCTCACGCTCAAGCTCTCTAGCTGATTGGGCGGGTCGTTGAGTGAGGGTGAATTGTGAACTGCCAGTTTGGCGCTGCGACATTTTGAGGGCCCTGACAATACCGTTAGCAACGAACAGATAAAGCTGAGTACGAGCGGCAAAGCATACTCATAATCGAACTCGCGCGTCTCAACGTGGCGCTTCTTGTAGTCATCCGTACGCTTGAGGATCGGTCGGCTCCAATCACCCAGCAGGCGCTCGGCCATGCGCTTGATACCGGGCTCGGGCTTTTTGGAGCGGGTGTAGAAGTACACAACCTTTCCGATGCCGCTGCTGAGAAGCGCTTCTTTCTCGATGGGTAGCCGAATGAGCGCCTGGAAAATTTCTCTCTGGATGTTGTATGCGGGGAGACTGCCGTCGTTCAGAGGTTCGAGGAAGAACTTGACGTGCTGGAGGAAGTTGGTATCGGGATCTAGGATGGCGTGCTGGACGTTATTGCGGTTCAGGAGGTCTTTCACTTGAGGCAGAAGTTTGAGCTTGTGAACGGCGGGCTGGCCGGCCTCGCGTGCTGAGTTGTCAGCCTCACAAGCCCTTTCCATGGCGACCTTGAGGTCGGCGATCTGCTCATCAATCTCGTCCTCCAAATCCTGCGACGAACGTACTTAGCAAAGCTGTACATGCTTCGGCGCGGGAAGGCATATCAACTCACGATCTCGTCCTTCTTCTTCTTCCGCTTGGCAGGGCCCTTCATCGCGGCATCCAAGGCCCGGTCGATAGCCCGGCGCCTGCGCTCCTCGGGAGACAGGTGGGACTCGTCGTCAATCTCAGGCGAAGCAGCCTTGGATCGCGGCTTCCTTTCGCCATCGGCAGCAGCGCGTCTCGACTTACGGGCCGGCCTGCCCACATCGTCGCCTACGTCGCCAGACACCTCGTCATCGCGCGACCTCTTCTTGTCTCGTCGTCCTTCCTTTGGCTTTTTCGGCTTATCTGAATCGGCGATTTTGCGCCTGCCCGCCTTGAGCGTCTTGGCGATGTCCTCGTCGACGGCCACGGGGCGATCCTCGATGTTGGCGGTCTCTGGGTCGTAGTCTTCGAATTGGTCCTCGTCGATTTCCGAGAGCTGGTCCGACTCCTGATCGGACAGATCTTCAGCAGTCGCGCCGCCAGCGCCCTCGCGGGGCTCTTCGTTCTCGGCATGGTCATCGCGGGCCGCGGAGGGCGAGTTGGGGAGGGATTCCAGGTCCGACATTTCGGCGTTGGCAAACGCGTGTATGGTTCGGCGGAAAGTCTGTGGCTCGATGCAAAATAATTGATAGACGAGTTTGGGCAAGTACCTTGTTAAAGACAAGGAAGGGCCTCGGTTCACTCCGCCTTTGATGATTGGTATGGTGTCTTCAGATGACGACCAGAAATTGTTGACAGCTCAAGGGTGAGCGACGTTGTTCAGCCTTTGATTTTCAAATGGTCCAAGCTTAGGAGGCAAGCCTCAGCCTCATGGGGGAGGATCCACCAGTCACTAGGAAACTATACGTACCTACCTAGGCCAAACAAAGCCAGGTTAGGTCAGCGGGAGGTTCCGTTGCCTCAGGCACGGTTTGTTTACTTTGAACAGGTTGTGTCATTGACAGTGCCCAGAATATTTCGTCCGGTCGGCCGCCACCTGCTCAGTAGACTGGTCGCGATCGTAACAAACTCCTTGCTGCACAAATTTCACACTCATTACTTACTACCTTCACCCCAACTTTCTTTGTGTCTTCTTCTATTCGTCTCCCTTCATTTCCTGTGCATGCAAGAGCTCCAACATGGACCGTCGCACTTACGAAGGTCCCATGGAATGGGAGTACCAGGATCGAGGACCTCTGGACGCAACAAGTCCATTTTCTCACGTTGCGAAAAGCAACACCCAAAACAGTGAGTGTGGTGCTGACATGTTCACCTGCTGAATGCTCTTTTTTCTTCTTTGATCCTTGGAAGATTGGATCAACAACTTGCTAAACCTGTAACCTTTTTCTGCTCTAGTCTTCCACTCCCCCAGCAAATTTGCGAGCCCTAGATCGAACCCATTTGCGAGCAGCCCCTCCAAACCGAACCCCTTTGCGAACAGCCCCTCCAAGCCGCTTCCCGCTCTACCACCAAAGACGTCTCTCTTCTCTCCACGAATTCAGAGCAGCAACACGGCGCCGCCATTTCGAAACCCAGCATTTACCACGCCGCGCAAGCCATTCGATGAGTCGGTCTTTTCTGAAGCATCTGGCGCGGAGAGCAGCCCTGCAGAAAACTCGGAGTTTCCAGAAGATACTCCCGACATCGACCGGTTCGGCGACATGAGCATGGGCACCATGACCCCTTCCAAGGTTGACAAGAGCTATCGCTACGGAAAAACCGGTCTGCAGTCATCGAAGCGCCATGCGCCGGGCAAGGGCGAGATTCCTAGAGGCGCAAGAGAGTACCCCGCCATAAGAAAGCGGAAGCGACACAACTTGGATCGAGATGTTGGTGGGAGCGTGCGATACCACGGTTCACAAGACTGGGATTCTGAAGACGTCTCGGAGGATGAGGAGCATCGCCAGACCTCCAGTCGGGGCAAAAGCGGCAAGAAAAAGAAGAACGGTCGCAGCTGGGTGGGCAACCTGTTCTACACCCTCGAAGAGCACCCCAACGCTCCCGAGAATCTCTACCGCTGGATACAGCTCCTGGTCAACTGCATCCTCGTCTCCGCCTTTGTCTTCTTCTGCTGGTCCATTGTGGACACAATTCGATCGGATATCAAAACGGCGAATGAGGCCGCTCGTCAAGAAATCGAAGGCCGAATGGCAGAATGTCGCTCCGAATACCAGCTCAACGAATGTGCGAAGAAGGATAGGCCGGCGCTAAAAGCCATGTGCGATGAGTGGTACGAATGCATGATCCAGGACCCCTCCGCCATCATGCGTGTCAGAGTTACAGTCAAGCAAATCGCGGAGATTCTGAATGAGTTCGCCGGTGCCATGCAAGTCAAGGCTTGGGTAAGCAACTTGATCCCTCCTGTCTTCTCCAGGCATTTTTTCTGATGACTCGACGCAGGTCTTCTTCTTTGGCATCCTACTCTTGTGCATTGTCGCCAACAATCTGACGCTTGGCCGTCTGGCGAACTCGGCCAGCGCGAACCGGCCTGCGCCAGTCCATCGCACAGCATCTGGGGTTGCCCCGGAGCCTTCGGTGATTCCGGAACCGTCACAAGCGTACATGTGGGTTCCGATTCAGACCCCGTCGCACCGCCGACAACTCCGGTACGACAGCGACGCTACGGACACGGATGCCGCCTCGCCGCCGAAACTCAAATCCATTATGCCTCCTCGAACGCCCTCAGGTCGACGTAGCCCGAGTAAAGGCGAGCGAGACCGGCTTCGGAGCCCGACCAAGTACGGACTCAGCCCTGTCAAGAGCTACTGAGAGATTCTAACTTTGGACTTTCTGAGGGGTGAAGGGGTGGGGCTAGGGTTTGGGCGGTACACAATGCATAGGTTTGGAGTTGTGGTTTATATCTGTATAGTATTCGCGTCTGGGACATGGGGTTTTAGGGTCGATGCGGCGTCATCCGGAAAGCGAACTGGCCAGCCTGTGCTTGTTCCTTTGGAGAAGGAAGTTGGTGAAGGGCCACAAAGCCGAGCTGTACACCAATACCCATACTCGTCACGCTCGCATACGGAGGGAAAAGTTTATTTGTCAACACGTGGATTGCCTCATGTTGTTAGGTAGTGTATTCGCCCGAGAGTGGACGAAATACGCTCAGCCCTCGTCTCACAGCCCGACAGCGGAATCGCTGTTTCTCCGCCGCAGCGACCGGTCTAGGCCCAGGCGGAGGTGGCCCCTTCGGTTTCTGAGGTGGTGTGGCTGAACCAAACAGTGCGACACAGCTTAGTCATGCAGGAGTTACATTGTTCTCCTCTAGCTGCACAGGTCCCACTCTATGACGTCAGTAGGTAGTCTCCCGATGACGAAGGGAGATTTCGGCCCTGTCGCCAGTTGCACCCCGCTCTCTCTGAATGGGCCCGGAAGGTTACGTTTGTCTCTTTTGAGGCGTGCTGTGTCCGGCGACACTGGACGGTAATAGGGAGGAGGCTGGGCCGGGCTAAGGTACCTTGGGCTGCGCAAGGGACTCACACCGTCTCCTGACGGGCGCCTCCCACAGGCGCCTCCTACCTTACCTACCTACCTTACTCTGGCTGTAGCAGCTATCAATTGTCGGGGGATTCCAGGGCCTCATCGATGAATTTGCCCGCTCGAGGGGCCCACCACTCAGACGGCGCGACGGACTACATTCCGCTCAGCACAGCCGGGCGTGTAACCCGAGAACGGCTCCCATCGACCCTGCGTCAAGCAAGACAGCACTTGAACCTGTCAACGATTCTAGCTGACTACCTCAGATGAGGTCAAGCGTTAGGCGAGTTCGCGACGGCACCGAACTACCTCACTCTAGTCTAGGTACCTACCTTGTGCGATGAGATGAATAGCCGACTCAACAGACCAGATACCTCAGGCAGGTAAATTAACGCGTTGCGGCGTTGCGAAACACGTTGCAATGTGGCTTCTCAAGCAGGACTCGGGCCATGTGAGGCAAGGTGACTGTGAAGCATGAGATGGTGCCTCGGGTGCTAGAAGCTGAAAACAGCACCGGAGCAAATCACCATGCCTAGGTAGGTAGGAGTCACCTTACCTAACTTAGGTAAGGTATCGCGGATTGCCTCAGAACTCACGGCCTGAGGTACGCCGCGGCTGATGACCTCGGGCAAGGGAGGGAAGGAGCTATCGGCGCGGGGCAGCATCAAACCTAATTCATCGGGGCAAGGCAGCTTTGCGAACCTCGGGAGCCCTGGACATCCGCCCCCAGGCCTCGCTGGCAGCAAAGCGCCGCAGGGACATCCTTGCGCCGTGCAGGGTTTCATAATGCGCCTCATGTCCAGCGCTAGGTGAACACAGCAACTCGCCCTGGTGAAGAAGCGCCGAAATTGCAAAGAGGAGCCCGCCCGGAAGAAAAGATCCAGGCGGGACAATACGGCGGTGCGGACGCGGTCCGGTACGGTAGCTATAAGGTAAGGTAAGTAGGTGCCTTAGGTACCTCAGACAGGGGGGCCTGTCTGCTGTTCGTCTCTGCCTCTTTCTTCCCTTCTCTCCCGTCTCTCTGGCTCTCTGGCATCTGGCCCAGGGATGTCGCTCAGGCGCCGGGCGTTACCGTTGCTGGCAGGAGGGATTGGACGAAATGCGTTGATTTGGGGGAGGGGCACTCGCCGCAGCGTTTGAACTTTTGAGGCCCAGTGGCTCCGATGACGCTAGCGAGCACCGGGTCTATCGCGCGATGAAGTCAGCCCGGCACCCTAAGATACCTAGGTACCTAGGTAAACTAAGTAGGTAGGTGCCTGACCTTAGGTAAGGTACGGTTAGGTACCTCAGTCTTCATCTGCTCCCAAGGGCCATGGCATCCGATTGCCCAATTGGGGCTTGACCTCAGTATGGCATTGCGAGATGGGTGCTGGAGTCCTGGATCTGCCTGGCCCTGCAACATATGTATATACCTTATGTATGGTAGCCCGGTGTTAAACGGGGAGACACCTGGCTCCGTCCAGGGCAGTCGCGATGCTTGGGCCGGCCGGGTGTCCGTTCAACCGTTGCCCCGATTCCGCGTGCTGAAAGTGCTTCCTTCTCTACCTTACCTTACCTGTGCTGTGCTCCCTTGCCTCTTCAGGTGGCAGCTGGGCAGGACGCACCGCACCGTACCGCTAAGGTACCTTATCCATCGACACCTCTGCCCGTGGCTTGGCCTCAGGTTATCCCGCCTTGCTGCCCTCCCAGGCACCGAAAAGGAAAAAGTTTCACCTCCACCTCGACAGTACCAGCTGGGCCTATTTTAGAGGCTCGGTAGACTTGGACCTGGACCTTGCTCAGCAAGAAGCTCTGAATCTGGGGAAGGAACTGCCCTGCACGGCTACGGCATCTCGAGAGTCTGTGCCTCCCGGTGTCTTGTCGACTAGCCCCGACCAGTCCGCCGCGCCGTCATCCCTTCCCGCCTTTTCCACTCATTTCCTTTCCTCCATCACGAGCTGCAGGTTTTTTTTTTTATAATCACTTCAAGCCCTCCTTTACATTCCCCGCCCCACGCCCTTGCTGACGTACGGTATTCCCCATCTCAATCCCAACCCACACCTGTTGTGCAACGGACGCATGATCCAATCCGCAAGGCTTCAAGAGCAGGAGGGGCAGTAATCATCTTGCTCCTCAACACCACCCGCTCGCTGTCTCAGCGACCACCGAGACGCAGCCGCAGCCGCAGCCGCAGCCGACGACGACGACGACAAGCAAGGCTTTGCGGCGCCCGCCCTGCAGCGACCCATATATCTGCCGCGCGACCGATGCCTTCTTCCCCCGCGACTTCGTTGCCCTCGACCGCCCCGCGCCGTTTTGATACCCATTCTTTCTGGCCGGTTCTACAGCTCCCTCGAGCCATCGAAACCCCTCCAGCAATTGTGCGGCACTGCTTCATGCCCTCCTTCTAAATCGACCGCCTTCGATCAGATACATGTCGTCCGGCGCCCGTCTTTGAACGGTCTCATTATGACAATTCGCATACAAAGTCTTCAAGGTCGAGTTTGCTTCGTGGACTCGACTCGAGGCCACCCTCAGTCAACGTGAAGCGCGCAAGTACTGCCGATATGGAGGAGGCATCTGGCAGCCAGCCGCAGGCCCAGTCTGGTGCCGGCGCCAGCGTCGCCGCCGCCTCCTCCGCGGCCCCTCCGCCCTCTACCGCTCATGCGACTGCTTCGATCCCGTCGGCCCCGACCCCGGCTGGCGGCTCTGCGCCCAGCCAGCTATCCAAAAGGAGGAGGGGCTTAGGTGTGGTGACGCCCAATGCCTGCACCGAGTGTCGAAAAAAGCGCGCCAAGGTATGCGACTGTTGAATCGGGCTCCTTTGCGGATGCGCTTCCCCCTTGATGTCATTTAACCTGACTTGTGTCCTGCTAGTGTGACGGGCAAAAGCCGTGTGGACGGTGCAAGGCTCAGAAAGACGTGGAGTGTGTATACGAGATCCCAGTCCGCCAGTCGAAGGAGCATCTTCGAACCGAGATCGAACAGCTGCGACAGCGTCAACGGTCTAGCGACCAGGTCATCGCCGCTCTCGTCCGGTCTGACATGTGGGAAGACGTGCTCCAACGGCTGCGCAGTGGGCATTCCCTTGAATCGGTCTCGGAATGGCTCGGTGGGACTCTACCGTCCGGTGGCGGCTCGCGCCCGTCATTTGGTCGCCAGGCCGAACCACCCAGTGATACAGGCGCAGGCTTAGGCACTCGCCATGGGTTCCCGGGGTCAGCACCTGCTCCCATCCGGACGAGAAACCTTGGAGGAACCGGGTCTGTTGCCATGAGCCCCATCACAGGACAATCTGGGTTGCGCCAGGATCTGGACCCCAACAGCCCATGGCACCTTTCGTCGCATAGTCAAAGCACTAGGAGTAACTCTCATCCCGACTTGATGAACTGGAGCGCCGACACCAATAGGCCACCGCAGGGCCCTATTGATACATGGCCAGAGACTGCGAGCAATACGGAGACTTCTGAGGGTGGCTCGCGATATCAAGGTCTCGACCAGGTATTAGCGCCGCTTGAACTCCCTGACATGAAGCTTCCCCCTGAAAATTGGACCAACATCACTGAAGACGGCTCACTTGTTCAACATTTGCTCGCGCTGTACTTCTGTTGGGAGTATCCGACATTCGCGTCCCTGAGCAAGGAGCATTTCCTGAGAGACTTTCAGAATGGCGTCCATCGGTACTGCTCACCGATACTGGTCAATGCTCTCCTGGCTCTGGGATGCCGCTTCTCAAGCAAGTCGAGCACGCGGGCGAATCCCAATGACCCCTACAGCTCGGGAGACCACTTCTTCAAAGAAGCGCAGCGCCTATTCTATCTCGAAGACGAACACCACAATCTTACAACAATTCAGGCCCTGGGTATAATGTCTATACGGGAGGCCAGTTGCGGGCGAGACTCGGAGAGTTGGTACTATGCGGGTCAAAGCATTCGCCTCGCGATTGAAATGGGGCTGCATCAGCTGCAGGACGAGGGAGATGACGATGAATTTGCGGTACAAGCTGCAACCTTCTGGGGCGCATTTGCTCTCGATCAGTAAGATTTTGTGCAAAGTCGAAGATAGCCACGAGCTAACGTTTCGCAGCGCATGGTCACTAGCAACCGGCTCGCTCCCTCAATGCTCATGTTTTCCTCACCTCCCCCCAAAGCCTGCCATTATCGATGATATCGAAGCATCCCTGTGGGTACCCTATACGGATGACGGTGAGTTGTTATCAGCCAGTAAGGCGACCGTACCATGCTTCCTATGCTCGTCTTGCTCACGCGGGTTTTCGCAGGCGCACCACTGCAGCGCTCGGCCGAGCAGCCATCCAATGTGCGATCTGTCTACAAATGCTTTTGTGAATTGAGCGAGCTAGTACACCAAAGTCTATACGTGCTCCATTCACCAGGTAGACCGCTGACAAGCCGCGACCTCCTGGGTATCTATACGCAATATCTCAACTGGTACGACAGAATACCTGAGGTTCTCAGATTGGGACACAACTTCACCCCCGCCGTGCTCTTTGCGCAGTATGTATTGAATACTCTCCGGCGCTTCAGCTGACTGGTGCTGACCAAATTTACCCAAGCATGTACTACCATTTTGCGATACTGCTCCTCTTCCGGCCACTCATCAAACTGAAGATCATTGGCTCTAAGCTCCTTCCCCGGGACGTTTGTGGTCAGGCGGCAGATGCCATTCAGGGCCTCCTCCGGTCATACTCACAGCTCTACACGTTGCGAAGGACGCCGTCATTTGTTCCGTACTTTGTCCTAACATCCGCCATCATGCACCTAGCCATCGGCGCATCCTTCTCACCATCGCAGAAGGACTTTGAGGCGTCGACTCAACCAACGGCCGAGGCAGCCGCCGGGGCTGCACACCCTCCCCGTGTCGTCGAGGCGATTAAGCAGGGGATCAGAGATTTGGAGGAAATGGCCCCGTGTCACCATTTTGCGGAACAAGCCCTCAACATCCTGCGCTACCTGGCGAAGAAGTGGAATATGGAAGTTGACATGGGCCCCACAGCTAGGTCAGATGACGAATATGCCCATCTCGTCAGACCTTACACGAGCAGCCTCAACTTTTTTGCGCCGAACGTCGTCGAAGACGACTTCATTTGCGCATGGGGCGTGGTGGCAGGTGACGGTGATAAAAGTGGAGGAGCAGAGGCAGCACTCGCACTTGGGGGCCAAGGACAGGGACAGGGACAGAGACAAGGAACGCCGTCAGTTTCTCGAGCGGCGAGGGTCATGGAGAATCCTCTTTTCTGGCCATTCCCGATGCAAGGACGGCCGATGCTCCCGACCGGGCGCGAGCTTGAGGAGGCGGGCTTCGAGAGGCTCTTCTGATGATTTACCGTACAATCGATCTCGATGCATCGAATAGCCATTTGGAGAACGCGCCCACGGCCGGCGACGTGTCTGGACTTCTTGAGCACCTTCATCTCTATGCGTGTGGGAATTGGGCGACAAACGATGTGGGCGCATTTCGCCCGTCACGGAGTTTGGCCTTGGGCAAGGCATTTCTGTTTTTTGATACCCTACCCTCCTCGGTGGAGACAGAGACGATAGCTTCTCGTCGTTCGGGGCCGGCGGTTTTGCTTTTGAGAATTCCAGAGTAATAGCAAAGGTGCTCTCTTCAGTCGTGAGGTAAGGACTAGCACGGTAGTTTGGTCTCGAGAACAAGACACCAGCTCCCTCCCTGCCTTAGTAGTTACCTACCTAGGTACCTTAGGTTAGGTCAATCGATGCTAGGTATGTACCTAACGAGGTTACAAGGCCCAGGGAAAGGCCCAGACCGAGGCATGCAGCGTAATTTCATTGGCCAAATGCAATGAGCCAAAGCGGGATGATGTACTTTCTCGCCTCATGCTGCAATATTACCTACCTTACTCATGGCATGCCTCGGCCCAAGGTCGCCGGGCTCAGGCCAGTACCTCCATTCGCAGCAGCCAGCACCCACCCCGGCAACCTTGAGTCCAGTGCACTCAGCCCAGTCCATGTCGCGATGCGCCGCGCAAAGTGCCGTCCTTGCCATCCTGCCTACTGCACTCCCTAAACCTTCCTGTCTTTGAAGCCATAGCTCGAGTCCTAACTCGCGCACTTTTCCGTCGCCGTCCCAATTTCGTCTCTTCCCCTTTCTTCTCTCTACTAGTCGTGCTCGTCCCGCTGCATTCTTTTGTGGCTCGTTTCTCGTCATCTTCTGCGCGTTCGCCGGCTTCTCGTCATGTCGACCTCCGCCGATATCCCCAACAAGACGCGGCGTTCGTATCAGGCTTCCACCGTTCGCACCGTGCTGTCGCTGCCGCCGCAGTGGCTGCACATGTACGATGAATTTATCGCCAAGAATGCTAGCCAGGTTTCTCAAATAGAGTCAGCGCTGCGGTCGCTCACCTACATTATCCCCGGTATAGCCCCTCAAGCAACCCGTCGTTATCCTCGCGTCTGATTCTCTTGCTCCAGGTCGTTTCCGCGACGCCGAGATCGCCTCCGAGACGTTGCATTCGGGCGTTCAGCTTCTTTCTCTCTATCATGATACCCTCCTCATGCGCGCCTTGTCGCGCATTCCGATGGCGCGATTGCCGTCACCTCACAGCCGATACACAAAGTACTGGACTCAGCGCAGCCCCATGTACCGCCGGATCGCCATGCTTTTGCAGATGGTCACATATACACAGCTCCTCTGCGAGATGGCAGCCAAAAGACGGGGAGGCGAGCGCGGCCGATGGCGCGCTATCGTGCTTCTTGAGGCTATCAAAGCCTTCTGCCGTCTGCTACTGCTCCGCGTGACCCGCGCGCGTCCACTTGTCACGCCCGTCCTTCCCGAGCGTGAACCGATCCCCGAAGAATCAGAAGTCGACGATGACAGTGGTCTCAAGGAGTTGATGGGCGAGGCAGCTGATAGTCACGCCACGGAATCCGGCGACGATGCACCGAAGCCTCATGAAAAGGAGTGGGCGATGCCGAGGACGGGCATGAGCCTCCCCTCCCTGCCCAATGCTGGCGATATCAGCGGCTATCTTTTGAGCAAGGTCCTTACGGCGGACGACGTCAAACCAGCGGCCAAACTGCTGAACCAACTTCAGGGCGGCGCGCAGGCGGCTGAGGTGCTTCATATTCTGGCACCACTGGTGTACGCCGTTGCCCTCTCGAGAAGCAAGAACAAGAGGTCGTGGACACCATGGCTCATCGGTCTGAGTGTTGATTACGCAGCTCGTCAACTGAGAGACCGGAGCTTCAGGACAACGCCCCTTGAACGGGACGAATGGAGCAAGAGGGGCTGGGCCATGGGATGGTGGACCATGCGTGGAGCCTTCTACGAGAATGTTATGAAGGGTGTCGTTGGTGGCGTGAGGTCAAAGGTGCCTGGAATAATCGGCGGCATCTTGGAAGACTACGAGTATCTGTGGGAGAACTACTACTTCAGCACCAGCGCTTGAGTACAGCTTGGTTTTGTGTAAGCGACCTTGGCAGGACCCGTGCAAGTCTGCGGAGCGCCATTTTTCTACGAGGCATGCGCATGATTTCCCACGGGGTTCGATCGAAGCCAGGATACGTAACCCACGTCATCTAGGCGCCTGCCAGACCGTCTTTAACCCAACAATTTGATGATCTGCACCAGCTGGCCAAGTACAGGAGCAGGTTGCTTTTTCTACTCGCACCACGCGACCAACCAGGTGTTTTGCGCCGGCTGAGACATGTTGGTCAACAAACGTGCGTCGGTACTGAGGACGGTTGAAGCCAAGGCGCTTTACTTTGCCCCGACGGGCGCTCGGGAACGAATCTCGTTGGGGGCGAAACATGCGGCTCGTCAGCGGTGGCCCATCAGACATGCCAATCCGTCATCAACTTCTCCGTACCCCTGCAGTTGTGCAACCTATCCAGGGAGACACAGATTGACTCATACCAAAAGAGTCGCCAGACACTTCAGACGGTTTCCAGTGTTGTGGTTCGCGGCTAGCAGTTCCGTGGCTTCAGCTGAGAGTTTTGGGATGGCGGGGACAATTGGGATCGCCCGCCATGCCTCTCGTTTTACACGATCCGAGACAATCGCCCTAGCCGCCGCGAAGAAGGGATGCGGCTATGACGGATTCTGGAGGGATGGCGCGCGGATATCGAATCTTGCATCCGGGCAACAATAACACAGCCCACCAAGTTCTAGGTGAGATGAGGCGCCACTTCCGTCGCCTAGCTAACAAATCATCCACGGGTGCATCGGCTTGAACATTCCAAGTCAACGGGTGGACATGAAATAATCATGTTGCGGCTCGCAACAATGTACAGCCAGGTAGAGATGGACGTCAAGAAGATGGATGGAGCTTCAGGCGGCCTCCGGACGAATTTAACCCATGATCCGATTTGCATAAATCTATTTTATCTATGTTGATCCTCTATCGGGCTTCCCCTGAAGCTGTGGCTCTCTTACTGCTTTCCCAACCCAACCCAACCGGCGTTGGTGCAAGTCAATGCTTGTCACCCCAACGCTCCCTCGCCCGTCGGGCAACCCACGTTTTGTAAAAGGGCAGAGTACACCACACCGCTAATTGACCTGGAGGGCCCAAGGGCAGGGGTCAAAATGTCACGCTGATTCGCGCTGGAGGTGCGGCACATGGCTGTCGATCGTATGCCGGAGGGCGATTCCGTGTCGCCGGCTGCAAGATATTGCTTTCTTGAGTTCCACGTCTTCAGGCCCAGGCTTCGAGTGGCGGGCGACCGCCACGGCTGATTCGTCTTCTGGTTGGCAGGCAAATTCTTCACACGGATCGGAATTTGAGTCCTGACAGCGCCGGAGATGTGGTCTTGACCGTCGAGTCTCGATGGACTGTGGGCTGGGTTGGGCTGGGCTGGGCTTGACACGCTCGGGCAGGCCAGGGAGGGAGTATGGCATCACAACGCATCCCAAATGCCAACCAGAAACCGGAAGCCGTACGCCATACACTAGATGGTGCCGGGCAGGGAAGGCTGGCAATCAGTCAGCAAGTTGGGCTCCAGTGGCCGCCCAGCAGCTCAAACCTGCATATCGGCAACTTGGCTCAAGCGCATTGTACAGGCCCAGACGATCGGGTCGTCATCCGTCACATTTTGAATGTTCCAGTCGCAGAGGAACCGGAGCGGCATATCTGGACGAGTGCCGTCTGTGGGACAGATATTGCTTAGGCCCAACACATCCATCCTTGGGACAGACATAGCCCAATAACCCGGGATAACACCCGTGGCAGAAACGTCTTTGGGTACAGATTGCATTTCGCCGATAGTGAGGCACTCGTGCAGACAGGCGGCCGCACGACCAGCTTACAAAGACATACCACGAGGCCAGGCAAGACCGGAAGCTAGCCGCAAGTCAGCGGCCACTCCCAAGTACGCAGGGTAGGGGGCAGAACACCAAGATGAAGGGCGGGTAGGTATGGATACCTTACTGCAACACGATCCAGCAGAGCACGTATTTGAGCCACGAAGCCAAGCCAAGGCGTTCACATCAGGCCATCTCCACCACCCAGTCATTCCGACGTCTTTCAACGCGGTTTCCGAGACTTGGTTCATCGCGGATCCATTTCCCAGTGGGAATGAGCCTGGGAAGTTGAGAGAGGGGGTGCGGGAAAAGCAAATATCCACCTTCACCCTAAGCCTCAACGAGCTGTTTGTGCAGCAAGCTACGCCATCACAACTTCGCCTATTGGCCCGTCTTCCCCAGATCTTGCCCACAGTTTTGGGCCAGTCAACTATCGGCAACTTGTTCGTCTATCGATCGGAGAGTTGTGGATTAGTGCCCGGATAGGTATGGATAGTGTTTCTGTCAAAACAAGTAACGAGTGTAGGCGATCCCTGAGAAGAAGGGGCCTGTCGATCCGAGCCAATCCACTCAAAGCTCAGTTAGACCAAGCGAGACAGGTATGGGTTCTTGGTTGATGGGCGGGCAAGACAAGTCTTGCAGGAATCTGCAACTCATCTGCATCGTGTTCTGCGTACGTCCGTACCGGGGGTGCTGTATTTCCTAGGAGTAACAAGCATAACAGCACACCAGCAGAAGCACGACACACGACAAGGGGATGTGGTTGGGTGTCTTGGTTTCCCGAGCATGGAACCCAACATAGGGACCACGAGGCAGCGCCTGATCTGGCCCTGTAGGTCAGTCTGGTCTGGCCTTGGCCCAATCGCCTCCAACACAACGGCCTATGACATCTAGATCGGGGCTCGCCCTTGGGTACGGATACGGGTGCTGCAGTGGTCGTTGCCCAGCTCGAGTTCTGACCCTGATACCGACTCCGACCCCGACCCTTCACCCCTGTCGTGGCCTCCCTTGTCCCGGCGGCAGCCCCGGCCACATTGGGCTCCAGTCCCCAAGATTACTTTCTGCAGACTGATCAGTGTCGTACGTAGTAAGATACGTACCTCACTCTGTGCATGGGCTGCGCGTCTGCAGAATGGGCCTTTGCTTTCTTTCTTACTGCCCCAAAACCACCACTCACCTTGCGAGTTAAACGCAGGCAGTATAGCGCCGTCTGGGTAGCGAGACGAAGGACGACGAGGCAGAGAGGACAAAGTGTCCGCGTTGCTTTTTCTTCGCAATACTCTGAGACTAGAGCCAGCCACCCTGGACCTCTCGCTCTGCCCTCCTTTTTTTTTATTCAGCCGAGGAGCAAGAAACAACGCTGACATGAATGGGAAGAACCCTGAGGATGCCTATGGAGCCCAGATCGTGAGCCGACAGGGGGGTCATACTATGACAATTCGATCACCCACACACCCCCTTCCGCTTCTTCGCTCCCGCCACGCTGCTGCTGTCTGAGATCTATCACTCCGCCCATCTTACATGACAACTCGCCTCCGCCCACGCCTACCACTCTTATGTGTTTTGTATTTACTCTACATCTGCAGTCGCTTGTGCTGAGGAGCACAGAGAAGAGCTCCAGAAGCGTGAAGCTATCAGCCAGACACACAAACGCCCAGCAGAACTGAGCCATCCACGGGTGGTCATCTGCTTCTCCTCTGCGTGCCCGGTGCGCGGACAACAGCAGGAAGCCCGCGACATGAGCTTGACCATCTCGAATCGATTCCCAGGGCACCACGGTTCTATCGGGGGGGACGCTTTTGCTCCGTTTCCCTCGCATCATGGGTATCCCATGCATCGCCACCAATGGCCGACCCGTCCTCCAGTCCAGGCTCAGATCCAGGACCGTGAATCGCCTGCTTCCTTGATAAACTCGCACAGCGTACGTCGCAATGCCGAAATATCACAACCGGGTAAACATGTGGAGGCCGTTTCGGTCACTTCGTCGGCGACCTCTGCTGTGGCATCGGCCCCTAGTGAGTCGAATGCCGAGCTCGAAAGTGAGAACAGCACATTTACACCGGCCTCGGGCTCTTCAGCTGGCATAATCAACCCTTTTGATCTTTCTACTGCGTCCTCATCCGGACCTCGTCATGTTCTCGTCCGCGTCGACGGCGATGCCGGAGCTTATCTCAGTAACATCTCGAACCAGCCGGCACCACAGAAATTCGGTCTTCCAACTGAGATGTACGGCTCGCGGTCAGTTACCAGGGGCGACTCAGTGCAGAAAGGCTGGACAGTTGACTACTACGGCTGGTCCCGAACCACTCAAGAGTACGGTGATGGGATTGGGTGGCGGTCACAAGAAGCCGAGGCCACAGCAGACCCGCATGGAACCATCAACTGGCCCCGGAAGTTTGTGTGCTCATTCTGCTCTCTGCGGTGGAATGCTGTACCTCTTCCTGGCAAAGTCATACGCGGCGACGTAAGTCAGAAGGACAGGGTCGATTTGAGAATAGTAAGTGTGCCGCATGCTCTTTCCGCCATACCACTTGGCAGTGCTCACAAGAAGTAGCCGAGCCCGCTTAACTCCAAGAGGGATCCAACCTTTTCTCGCCCAGCATGCTCCGAGGTGCGTCATAATTGCAGAGTCCAAGAACATGGAGTTGACAGCTGCCCAACTCCAGTTTCATTACTACCTCGATCACGAAGGGTCTGGCAATGAGCCTTGCGTCCGGGGGCTCTGCCAGACGTGCCGACCCCTTTCTCTCTTACCAGACTTGCAGCCGACGACTCACTGTTGTCCGCCGCCGGTGACTGAGCCGGGCTTTCTAAAGGAGATTTACCGTTGCATCATGGACAACTGCTCGTTCCTCACTGATACTCGACGAGAGATGAAGGTTCGATCACATACATCATTGGATATTCATTACAGTTCCCGCTGATTCTGAAAACCAGGCACATCTCCATTCCCCCAGAAAGAACGGTCATAAAGCCTATCTTACTGCGCTGGCTGGTCGCGTCGAGAACGGTCAATTGCTGAGTGCCATCGACAAGGAGATCGCCTCACGTCTCATGCTCATGTTCAACGACAGAGATGCCCGCGGACAGAAGTCCATCTCGCAGCCTATCAACACCGTCTTGGGCCCCGAAGACATAAGCAGTCCTGCAGTTCTGCGGGAACACACGCAGTGGATGGCATACCTAGGCCTTCACACCCCAGAGCTACACCGTCGTGATTTCTTCGATCCGAGAACGAACCAATGGTACTACCGAGAGTACAATCTCGATGATGACTTTGAAGACGCATGCGAGAACACCCGAATCGTATCTTACGCTACCGGCCGAGCGGTGAGAGCGACAGATTTCATTTGGCGATGATCACATCTTGTAGTGCCCATAAATCGAAACCGGTATTGATGCTGCGGTATCACTTCCAAAGAACGGCAATCCTTCCAACTCGAGAAATCAACTGTTCGGCCATTTTTTCTTTCTTTCTTTTTTGGGGGGGGCTTATGGATGGCGTTGGGCTCATCGGGGCAGGCCGAGTAGGACGCTGGGACAGTCAAAGAAGAGGGGGGGAACGTCTTACGACTTTATGCTTTGTTATGACGGACTAACAGGACCTCGCAACAAGCGGTTTTTGGCAATTTCAATTTTCACGACAGACAGCATATCAGGGCTTTTAGGTCAACACTCACAGGCTAGGCGTGGCCCCGACGACAGTAAATGGTTTTTTTTTTGGTTTTTTTTTTTTTTTTTTTTTTTTTGGCGGTGACATTGTTTGCAATTGAGGGGGGGAAAGAACGAAGGTAGGGACTCAAGCCTGGGGGCTTTCGGGCATGCAAGGCGCAAGTGTATCTGAAAAAACAAATGACTTTTTGTAGAAGGGAAATATCCCGCCTCCTAGAATCCTGATGATGAGGATCGGTGTCCAAGTTTAGTTACCAGTTTTCTCGACCTAGGTCGGGGTTGCGTGTTTGCTCACGATTTGAAATTGAACTGAATTGACCGGTCGGTCTACGAACTACATAGTGTTTTGCCTTATCACCCATGTTGCGTTGGGATTGGGGATCTTGGGCTATCATGTGCGTTGATAGAGCCCTAAAGGGCAACAGGAGGTTGACCGAGGGTTGACCGAGGGTTGACCGAGTGAAGAGTCCAACTGCTCATTACTGCAACTTGACGTCAGGTTTTCTGTTTATTAGGAGGCGGGAAAAGCATAGCGTAATCGCGCAAGACTCACGCGTCGCGTGGAGTCTTGATCGTCGAGATGTAGCAACCACCATATATGTAATATATGTATGTATACAAAGATATTTGGATGGCCGTTTTTACCAGATACTGAAGTAGTGGACTTTTTTGTAGTTGTGGGAGAACAAAGAGCCTCTGTGGCGGACTCGCAAAATCATGCTTACACTGGCATCAGGGCTCGCCTCAGTTTTGAGGGGCTACTCTTGGAACCGAGATAACAGACAATCTGTACTACCATTCTGCCTTATGTTTGACGCCTGCTGGTTGAGAAGATATTAGGTCTGGTTGGCTTGTCCCTTTACACTAAGTTCTACATCGCCCGTCTCATACCATCCGTAGAGTGATACATACTGGTCACGAGACAGCTTTTCAGAGTAAGCATACAATCACACAGTCAAAAGAAGAAAACCTGGACTCTACTGTCTCTAGGCATCGAAAGAAAGCCCCAAAAGCGACGGAAGAACAGTAGGGGGTCGTGAGACGGGTTTGAAGCTCGAAGCAAAAACATACAACACCAGGTATTCGCTGGTCGTCACCGACCCAACTACTAATCCGGCCCTCACTGGCTTATCTATGGGAGAGCGGACGGGATCCCGAGTTCTCCAGTGGGTGTGGTCGTATGTATCGGTCTCAGGCGACAAAACTGATTATAGCCTAAGTGAAATTCTACGTTTGGTAGAAGGTTGTCATAACTGCTCTCTGTCTTATTATATTATAAAATTATCTTTCTTAAACACAGTTTAAAATATTCATGTAGCACAAAAGTAGGTACATCAGTGACTTGTTTGATATTACGACGTGGTATTAGTAGAGCTGCTCGGGCGTGAAGTCAACTATGTAGTGGAAGGTGAGACGATGAGATCGGGGTGTTGGTATAGACACTAACTAGTTTGGATCGCAAAACTCTATGCGACCCATTGTGAGGGGTCACAGTAAACCCGTGAGAACACAGCATTTGTTTCATCTAATGGATTCTTTGCCGGGTCTAAGTAGTCCTTTAAACACTTTGCCCAGCTGCTCGCCTTGGATTCGTCAGTCAGCAGGGCAAGCAGGGAATGCAAGGGGGAAGGGGGAAGGCTGGAGTCCACCGGTGGCCAGAAAAACTCGCGAAGTAAAATGCGCGTGACGAGAGACATTGTGAGCTGTTCTAGTGAAGCAAAGGAGGGTCTGTTCCGGACTGTCGTGCTGACCGGGCCTGGCGGTCCTGTCCTTCGAGTTAAGTCCACGTCTGGATCAAAGTAGACAAGGCAGCTTCATCTTGAGAGCTACTGCAGCTGGCTTTTATGCGATATGTTCCATCCCATCTCGATGGGACATCGGGTTCTGATTTTGGGGATGGGGCAGAATATCTGACAACGCATAACACCCGTACTTTGATCTTTTAAAGATCCATATCGACAAGGTAACATGAGAATAGTTGCTACGGAACACACCCGTCGTAGGAGGCGACTTTCACTGCAAGAACGCGAAGGGTAGCTTCCAGGTTGCACCTGTTTGGCTCGGTCTCTTCTTCAAAGCTTACGCAGCTGCCTCGGTAATTTTGCAATACTGTCCCCGGTACAGGAGAACTCGCTACTCACGGCAATGCGGTGACTGGCCTTCTAGTGTAACAGTCAGTCAGACTCACAGCTGTTATTAACATCCATAGTCTCTTATCCTGACGAAAGCCGTGTTCCTAATCGTAATAGGCGACAATCGGCGAAAGACCTATCGTGGTTTTGAGACCAAAGACAACCCCTCCGCAACCACACAGAAGAAAGAGAACTTACTCTGACCGCCGTTCAACAAAGTATTCCAACTGGGCTCCAGCAGATAGTCACTCGAGAACTGCAAAATTTTTGCTCCTGTTTCAAGTTCGTTGACAGGTCATCTTCATCTTGCCAAACTTCACAGCGCATCTTCACAAACCCGTGTATAAAAGTCAAGCTCATGTCGGTGGCATGGATTTTCTCAACAATGGAATTCGAGATTCCTGGCACAATGCCTAGGAACACGACACGGGGCAATAAAAAGGCCCATATTTAATCGACTTGTGCGCCATGACAGGATCTCGAGCCCAAAGGCGAAGACGAAGGTTACCCCGACCAACAACCCAGAAAACACCCGTAACCTGGCCTGAAATGAGCGTTGCAGCCTGAGTGCGTTAAAAGTTCGACGAGATCGACATCAAATTTTGGCATCTATTCATCAACATCGGTGTATAATAGCCGAATCGGGTTGAACCCAAGCTAGACATCCCGTCACACTCCCATCCTTCGCGCCGGCCTTCGTGAACTATGCTTCCGATGACTGAGCTGTTCTTCTGATACTTGAGCCATATCTTCAACCCTCAAGCCACTCGCTGTTAGAAGGCGCGTTGGAGCCCGAGCAAACTCAACAGACATCAGATCTGCGGCTGAACAAGCCTTGTCATACGAGGCCGTGAGCTCTTCCATCGTGCGAGGGCTAAGGGTTCTGTCCGAGGAAAACTCCCCGAAAACCCAAAGTCTCGCGGTTACCGCTTGTTTACTTTCTCTCCCCCTTCGCCACATAATCACTACGGATACACTTCATAGAGTCAGAAGAAGTCAAAGCTTAGATCATGAGGAGAAGATCAACAAGCGATGGGCGATCTTTCCCCTCATGCCTCGTCATATTTGCGACAATCTCGTTCTCCTCTTGCGGAGCCCTTCGTCATGGGACTTAGGCACGCTGGGGTGCCACCTCTTGGCCACCTCTTGCACCCAAATAACTCACCTCCTGGTCATGTATCCTATGGGCATCAGAACCAAGCGAAAGACGTTCCCTTTCCAGTTTGCTTCAGAGTTTCGGGCCAAGAAAAGGAGCCCATACGGCGAAAATAGACGCGACGCTACAGGGCAAGTCCAAAGTTGTCCGCCACGCGGGCGAGATTGCAGCCTGGCTCGGGGAAAATCCGCGTCAAATCAGCAGGCTGGCGAGCCTGTGCCCGGATAATCGGAAGACCCTAGCCTTTGCTTGTTGCAAATAGAGTTACCCAGATCTCGCAGAACGTGCGATAGTGTCGGATCGAAACATAAACCCGCGCACTGGGCCCCAGCAAAGCCCCTGAACTCTTGGCCTTCTAGAGCTGAATGACAGATTCTCGTTGTCTCAGGAGTCCGCTTTGGGAAGATGGCGTTCTCTTCGGAAATGAAGCTCTCGTGCCTGCATGTTTGTCAAGATCGATGGCTGGTCAAAGCAGATAGACAGACAGGCGGTCCCTCCCCTGCCAAGTCGAGACGGTCGAAGTTTAGTGATGTCGCGGAACAGGTGCGGAACGACCGTAGCGTGGTGTCGTAGGCATTAGGGTCGACACTGTGTTCTTTGGGAAGAAAGAGCCTGCGGGGAGCTGTCCATGCCGCAGATCTCGAAGATCATGGCGATCAAGTGGGCTAGCTTCCATGACGGAGTCGTTGAAATTGGCCTCGCCACGTTGCTGGCTGTGAAGTTCTCAAAGTCTCAACGTACCGAAGAGATTTTCGCGGCCAACAGGTTCTAAACGCGCGCGTTCCTGAAATAGCGCGTCTGTTCGCGGACTAGTTCGACGGGACTCGGACGACGAGGCCACGATGGGATGGCAGAGTCGAAGAGCCGTAGGCCCGCAGGGCATTGACGGTCGTCTGGGTCTCGGCAAAGCGGTGGCTTGGACCGAAGTAGGGCGCGGGCGTTATTCTTCTTCGGATGAGAAGAAACGCGCTGTCTACGAGAGAAAAAGAAGCCACCCACTGCACTCCGGGCCGAAGGGGGCCATGGTAGCTGTAAGCTGTTGCAGCACATTCGCCTGATGTGTCGCATCTCCGCGCAAGCAAGCCAATGCAGACCGTCTTGTGTAAGCTTCGAGGAGAGTGAGGGGAGGAGAGAACGAGCAGAGCACACATCAGGCCATTGGCCCCTTATGGCGTCCATCAAAAGCAAGTCGGCGCGGTGCCTGGAGGTTGCGATTGCGGATGTGGTTGCTTGTTGAACCAAGAATAGCGCAGCGCAGCTCAAGCGCACATCGTAATCGGAAGTCAGGAATTTGCGAGGCGTCGGCAAGGCTTTCAAGCCTCGGGAATCGGGGATGTGCCATGATTGGCTGGAATGCGGAATGAAGTCAGTCCTGTCGGCGGCCGGTCGGGCGTGTGACTCGCAAGTGTCGTGAGGCGTCTTGGGGCATCCAAATAGAGCAAGGCCGAGCCGGGTTGGGGCTTAGTGGCTGCGTGCCGGTGCCAATCCCAGCTCTCAGTCGGTGGCCACGCCCTCGGGGTCGGCTGCAGGGTCAATTTCCTCAAACGGGCAAACACGGGCCGCAGGGTGAGCAGCAGCACGTCGGAGTGGTTCGTGTTTGTGCAGCCCGTCCCGTTGTTGAAACATCCGCACTGGCGAGCGACCTTTCTTTTTGGGTAAAGGGCTGGGCTGCGGCTTCGAATTGACTTTTTGGCGTCGCCGCTGCGGGAGCCGGCGCTGCTTATGCTGCATGAAGCCAGCGAAGAAGCACTGATGGGCAAGCCGCTCTTCTCTTGTGATACTCTTGCGATAATGCGCTCGACCCCGACAGCCGATCAGTCAAGATGATTGGCGGGTGATAGGCCGAACGGACAGACAGACGCTTGAAGGTAGCATGGGACAGACGGGGGCGGAGACCGAGATTTGGGGGGGGGGCGGTCTCAGAGTCTAAGTCTGAGTCTGAGTCGGTGTCAGTGTCGATGTTAACGTCGATGTCAATGTAAATGTCGGCATCGGTGTCGGCGATGATTGACGAGTGAGGGCAGCCGAGCCATGTGATTGAGGGTAAGAGTGATGGGCGTTTTGGCCGCAGAAAAGGAAGCAAACGAGTCGTCGTTGGGTTCCATCAGATCCATCAACTGGCGCAGGCAATCAAGGTCAGACGTTGCAGAAGCCGGCTCCAACGCAGCAGTCATGGTCTCGGCAAGGGACGATCGTCAAAAGATCATTTGATGTGCTGACAGCGGTTGGACAGATCTCGGAGCACAAGCTTGTCGCGGCACCAACAGCTGCAGCTAAACCGCTTGAGTGCCGCCAGCCCACAGGCTCATCAAACTTGGGATGTCTGATTGAGTGCTCTCGGACCTTCTTGAGTAGCATGCACTCCTCCTCTGCGTTGTGCCTGCGTGTCGCCCCCCTCCCCTTTTTTTTCGACCTTTCTTTCGTTCCTTTGCTGCTCCACCAGGCTCACCCCCTTGGATCTCGGCCGTGGGGAGGCTCTGCTGCTCGGGTTGGATTGTATTAAATTGAATTTCCCTTGGCCCTGTCTTTATTGGTGTCACTTATCACGACAGAATGAAGCAACGTCGACCCGGTTGTCGGAAGACGGGCGGCTCGAGCTATCTTGGGCAGGACTAGTCTGGCTCTGAGTGATCGGGCATCTTGAACGGAAGGGGCGAAAGAGCCAGTCGGGAGGTCGTGATTCAACAAGAGACCTGAAAAGATTGGTCAGAACAGCCCACCAATCAGTGGGCGGGTGAGTGCCTGCAAGCCGCGACACCCCAGCCTAAGTACCTTACCTTGTGTGGGGGATTTCCATAGCGCGCGTGTGTTATCAGCAGCACTCACGCCAACAATTGGTCTCTACAGTCGAGGAGGCAGTTGGGACTGTGGGAAGGGACAAGACCTCAAAGATATCGGCAAGATGCCGACATGCGTGCCTCTGCTTTGGCTCCTGGGTTCCTGTTGCTTGCGATGGCGTGCCCAGTCAGAATTCCACTTGGCTGCGGAACCACAGCACACCCATGCTCAATACTCCAGGCTCCATGTCCGATGCCTCACGCTTGGAGCTCCATCCACGAGCTCCATGATCCATCGTTCCGCGTCGTGCTGTTGCTGGGACTCGGGAGACAGAGTCGTCCATCGCATGGTTTGCCCGGCAAAGATCGGACGGCCTGGGGCCAGCTATTGGTGTGCACCGCTGCGGACAGGACAGGGACGCACGCAAATGGGCAGGATGACAGAATCCCATCCGACCCCATGCGGTCTGTTCGGCGTCCCAAAGAGGCAAAAGTTTGAAACATGCTGGGATGAAGGTGGTGATGGTGAGAAGCGAAAAGCTGCAGGAGTCGGGGCCGTTCGTCTGAAGACGCGAAAAAGACGAGGGCCGCAGAGCTCCCGTATGGACGGATTTCCAGGCAGTGCGGCCGCCAATGCGCTCATCACAGAGGTGGGTACGCTGCAGCTGGGGCACCCCTGTGGATCCAACGACCAGAGGAAGCCCGGGAATATGGGAGGCAGCTTCCACTGCGGTTCGCTCGCGGCGCTTCCATTCGGTTCGGATCCGACCAGCTGGGCGCGAAAGCTAGGTAGTGTACCTACCTTAGGTGAGGTAAGGTAAGGTAGGTACCTAGGGTACCTTACCTAAGGCACCTAACCGGAGCGCCTGGTAAGTGGGGTGCATTAGGTAAGCTTACCCTGCCGCATCTCGAAGCAAGATCCAACACTCCCATGACAAATTATCCCGCCCTTGCTCAGCGATTTCTCCTATTCGTCCGCCAACAACACGCCAAGCACCGTCGTCAACCAACGTTGACTGGCGGAAGAAAGGGGGAAGAAGAAGAAAGAGAAAGAGAAGAAAAAAGGGAACGGTAAGCTGGCATCGCCGCAACAGACATTGGTCGAACGTTGCTGCGGCTGTTGGGGGCAAACATTGAATTCAACCATGTTGACTGCTGGTTCAAGGACCCCGTCTTCCTTGGCCGTTGATTGTTTGCGCCATGGTGTTGCCACTTGCGCGTCTGTGCATGGCAACGCCCCAAAGTGAGGTAAGGTACCTTACCTGGTAATTAGGTACCTTACTCTGCAGTCGTGGAAGGCCGTGGTTCAGACGCTTGCACCACGACCTTCCACACACAACAGACGGAAGAAGAAAACCACAGCTGAGCGAATACATGCGGTCAGATGGGCTTGTCCTCGGCCCACGAACGGACCAACAGGAGAAACCGATCAAGGCAGAAGAAGAAGAGGGTGAGGGTCCAGGGTCCGCAACGGGCCCCAACTACGAGAGTGTCGTGCCTGCGACAGTGCCGGTGCGCCAGCGCCAGCGCCAGCGCGGACCGTGCTTGGGCAGCTCCGTTTGCGATTGCGATTGTCATGGGATGGCATGACACAAGAGAGCGGAGCCGGCACTATCGACACGACCCCAAAGAGGCAAAGGGAAAGATGAGGGTGGGGGTGGGGGTGGCCGTCCGAGTCTGCAATTGACAGACAGGACTCGAAACTCGGTATGGATGTGAACCTGTGACAATGTTGCTGCAGCTGAGAGCAATCGACCGGTGCCATGGATGCTATACTAATTTGATACCGATCGATTCCTTGACGCCATTGGGCTTGACAACTTGGGGCTCCCTCGTTTTCGCTCAGCCATTCTAAATTTGAGATTCCACATCGTTCTGCCCGTGCCCAGTCCCTGGCCTAGGTTCTTACATTGAATATACTTTGATGTGCTGCAAATAGAGTGACCCCAAAGTCAACCTAGGCGGCTAGCACGATGGGAGTAGACTGCTTGTGGTGTCCCGACAAAAAAGATGAAGAAACAAACAAGACGACGCGATCAAAAGAACCAGACCTGGGACTAGAAAGCTGCGTTGGGATGGCATACACCGTAATGGCCGACGGGCATCATCCGGGCACATCAACGGGCACGCCCAAGAAGGGGACCTGATGAGACACGCCGCTAGCTAAAGCATCAACGGCCGGCGTGACATGTAAGTTGCTCTGCGTCAGCAGCCGGGTACAATGTATGCATGCTACCTACCTTACGGGATGATTGTGGGGAGAGGCAAGGTTGGTGGCATATTTGACATTGATGACAGCACTCAATTGTGCTGTGCAAAAAGGGAGCGAGCGTGAGAGATGTGGCGCCTGCACTTTACGTACCTCTAGGGGATGGAGACATCCGACTCCACACAACCACCATCACGGTACCGTCAGGGCACGGAGTACGGATAGCAGCGCGGCGTATGGCAAGCGGCATCGGCACTGGGCAACAAACCATCATCAGACAATACGATGGACGTTGTGGTACGGGGGCGGACACATGGCCATGTGACGGAGGGCGACATGGATGGAAGAAAGGGGATGAACAGAAAGAGAAGAAGCAGGGGGAAAAAAAGGAGGAAAAAAAAAAGGGGGCCGTGCATTACTACCTATAGGTACTTTGTACCTACCTTACCTTGGGTGCATGTAAGGGTGACCGTGGCTCTCAACCAATCACAATACGGCCGACCACCTGCTAATTGTTTCCCCTCCACCTTCCCAGCTTGCCCCATAGTGTTATTAACGCTGGCCAAAACTGGTACGCAGTATCCGTAGTTGGCCCCTGCATTCACCCATGTCGCTTGCTGCAGTTTTCCCTGTTCCCATCATCCCAAGGACTCCGAGGCTGGCTGGGGCCTCCCTGCCATGGCCGTCGGTTGTCCCTGAGCCCCCGAGCTCTGAGGTCTTGGCCCCAAGACTTAAGGTAAGGAACCACCCCTTTTTGGGGCCAGGGACGAGGCCTGGGGCCCTGGGCACGTCGCCGGCGGTGCTACAGCAGGCCTGGACAACACCAGTGCTGTACCATCACTGTGCTCACTGCTGAGGCAGCGACATGTTGAGTGTCGCGGTGCGCAGCGCAGCGCAGCACTGGGAGGGAGGGCCTGGCAGTGTTTCTCTCTCTGCTCTTGTTTCGAAACGCTGGGCCGCCCCGTGGCGTGTCGGTGAGCAGTCCTGAATTTGTTTCAGGTGATCTCTCCGCCAATCATGTTGAGACAATCATAAACCCAGTGAGCAGTTTCCGTCCGAGTCTTTTGATTCTGCCTTTACTT
This sequence comes from Colletotrichum tropicicola, assembly GCA_025962755.1. Lineage (NCBI taxonomy): Eukaryota > Fungi > Ascomycota > Sordariomycetes > Glomerellales > Glomerellaceae > Colletotrichum > Colletotrichum tropicicola. The sequence goes on along the minus strand of JAOWMA010000215.1, from coordinate 39,512 downwards.
GCGGCCATCCGTAAAATGTCGCAGGCCATGTGCCTACGCGTTCTTTCGTTGGTTTTTTTTTTCCCCTCCCCTTCCTTCCCTCTATCCCCCCGTCCTCCTCGCCCCCAGCACTGCTGAATTGCTGCTGCGCCATGCTCCTCAAGCTGTTGTGCCCAGAAGCGGGGGACGGTCGGAGGGGAAAAGGGGGGTTGATGTTGGGTGAAGCCCGTGGAGGAAGAGGAGGGAAGCACTTTTGGCTGTTACCCTTTCCGACGAATGAGCCCAATTTTTGGTTCCTAATTGATTGGACGAGATGAAGAAATCCATCAGAAATAACACACATGGGAGGAAAGAGAGGCACCCGCACGGTCGACCAGGGACCCTAAGCTGTGGGATTGCAGAGCTCATCGTGCAAGCTCCCAAGATTGCCTGGTTCGGATTAGCTCGGACAAAGATAGCGGGGGAGTGTGCCACGAGCGCTCCCGTTCTGGCTGCCGCTCTGAGGTCCGGCTGGTCGTTTCTGATGCCTTCGTACCTACCTTACCTTAAGGTGCCTTACCCAGGTGGGCAAGGCACTTAAGTACCTAGGTAGGTATTATAAGAGGCAAGGTACCTTGCGCCGTGTGCTGCCAGCCAGCAGCCTAACGGCTGCTTGTGCCACGCGCCGTTCGCGCACGTTTCCTTTTGTCTTACCTCCCACCCCCTTCCCGGGGTTTTCCATATGGTTTTTTTTTTTTTTTTTTTGGCTGCCCGTTCTTTTCTTTTCTCCCCTGGCCCTCGCTTGCTTCCTAGCGCATGCGTCTAGCGGCCGGAGCGCTATAACGGACGGGATATTATTGTACCTTAGGTACCTAAGGTAGGTACGGAAGGCAGCCGACGGTGCCTGGGTGCCTGCCTAGGTACGTCAACTTTCCTTAGATTCTGCGCCAGTTGTGCGCGAGATGCGATGCAGCACCTTGGTCCGAGTAGGTACCTGCCATCCCATTGTTTCTCCCCGTCCGTCGCGTTTTCTCTCGCTGAGCCGTCCGTTCTCCGTCCCCCGCTTGCTCCCGCACCCGACGCGTTCCGCGTTCCATCCCATCACGCCCATCACTGACGTTCGGCGCGCCCATGCTCAACCGCCTCGTACCGCATTATTGCCCTGATCCTGGCGAGGCTGAAGGTCCCAAACAGCAGCACCCCTCTCCATCCTGTCTCCTGCTTCTGCCTTGCATTCTTTTTCCTTTTCTTTTCCTTCCGCCCACCCTTCGCGCATCGCATCGCATCGCATCGCATCGCATCGTTCGTCTGCTCGCCGGGCTAATCCCACGCCTCTTTGTGACACGCACGCCTCGAGAACACAGGCGGCCTGGATTGGCAGACCAAGGGCCACCTCCGTCTCAACAGCCGCATCACACGCATATACGCACCCGCTGCCACTACCGCTACCGCTACGCGCGATCTTGCCTTGCTTGCCTAGAAAAGGACCAGAGGCTTGGACCGTGAGCCCCCGCCCGTCAATCCATCCAGGCCCAAGCCGCCCAAGATAGCTCCAGCCTCCGTGTGGCCTGTTCCCACGGACTCGGAGCGCACCACTCGTGAGAAGATCGTCTGCCGTAACCGAACGATGACGCGCTGAGAGGTTCGTTTCATCGCGGGATCGTCCCTGCTCCTTGCTCCTGTTACTTTTCGACCCCCTACCCAGGCACAGGGCCGTTCCCGCTGCCCACACACCGCGCGCACGCACACTCTCGAGGTGTACACACACACACGCACACATACACAAACACACCCCCCCAAACCTTCCGGTCCACGCTACGCCAGCTCCAGCTCCTCTCCTGCTCCTGCTCCTGCTGCCGCTCCTGCATCTCCCAGAACAGTGAAACACCCCTCGTCTGCATGCTAGTGATTTCGACAAGTGTATTGGGGGCCAGTACGAAGTGTGGGTGTTGCGTTGCACTGGTCGGGGCGCGCAACCAGTGGACGGGAGGGGTCACGGCTGCCAGGACAGACGGTCAAGAGAAGACGACCAAGAGGGAGAAAAAATCTGAAGTTTCTGGGGTCGCCGTCCGTCTGGCTTGCCGTTGCTTGCTCGTCCGCTGCCACCAACTCTCTTGCAGGCCCCAGGTGCCAGGTCCAGGTCCATGTCCAGGTCCATGTCCAGGTCCGGGTCCGGGTCTGGGTTCAGGCCCAGGGGTGGGAGATCACCTCGTCCTGTCCGCCCCCCCCCCCCCCCCCCCCAAACATCGGACGGGATTGACAAGTGCAAGTGCAATATCTGTCGGCCTGCATATGCAGCAGCGGCTTCACACACAAGCAGCGCAGCTGACCTCTCTCTGCCTCCCGTCTCTTCCTCTCTGTCGTGCGCTCCCTCCCTCAACGGCGGCCGGGAACGAGAAGCGCGCTAACAGCTCGTGCAGGGATTGTTCGGACACTGCTGTAGCCTGTAAGGCCCCTAGGCCTCTCTCGCGCCTCCTCTAGTCCCCTAGTCCCTAGCCGTTCCCTCTCCACGCTAGGTTCCTGACTAACTCTGCCCAAGCTCCCGCTGGCTTTGATTCAAAGCACACGCTCGCTTCCCACAAAGCGTCCGACTACCAACACCAACACCACCACCACCGACCAGTCCCTTCCCGACTTGACCTCTCTCGCTCCGCTCCGCACCGCACCGCACCGCACCACACCACCACACCTTCGCACCTACCTCTACCTCTACCTACTCTACTTTTACCTCACTCTACCTTCGACACCGCACCTCACCTAGCCTTACTTCACCTCACCACCTTTTCACCCTTAATACCCTTACAACCCACCACGCTCGTTTCTTATTATATCTCAGCGATACTCCTCGTCGACACTTGCTCTTTCTCGTCGTCTACCTTCATTTGCCTCGTCTACCCGGGCCTGCCCAGGTTCAGCTCTTCTTCCGACATATCTGCCGTTGCTGCTTCTCCCACCCATACACCACACCGCCCACCAACTCGATCTCGTCCGTCCAACATCACATCGCCGCGCCAATCCCCCCGCCGTGCCGAATCGCTCCGTCGTTGCCGCCGTACAGCGCCGTACAGCACCCTGCAGCGCAGTACATGACCATACCGGCCGACAACAGACCTCATTCGTCTTGACCGTGTGAAGGAAGAGAAAGAAAGTGAGAGAGGGAGAGAGGGAGATTGTTCAGATGGATCACTCTATGCAAGATGCCCCGGCCGACGTGCTGGCGGACGCCAGGCGGACGCTCGAGGCTCTGAAGAGCTCGGGACTGTCTCGCGAAGTTTTGCTACAAATGTGGGAGGCTGGCGATGACAGGACGCACCAACAGCAACACCTACCCCAAGACGCTCCCATGGAGGACGCTTCTACACGAGGTTGGTTCCCACCGCCTGCCCGTGAACCGGCCCCGGAAAAAATCGAGATCACCCCCGCTAACTTCCATCTTGCTCCCCCAGCCATTTGCCATGGCCAGATTGGCCACCGCCCGCGCATCTCCGTATCCTCGACAAGCTCAGGGTCTTCGGGCCACGCTAGCATTTGGTCCATGGGCTCCGCCAATTCGAATGCGACCGTCGGAACTCACTACTCCCAATCCTCCCAGACCCCTTCGCCCTCTCAGCAGTCCGCACCCCAAGCCGCCGTTGGCGTTCCGGGCAGTCTTCCTCAGGTAGCAAGCGCCCAGACAGGATGGGGTCCTGGCCGTTTCAACTTCTACTGGTGCACTTCATGCGAGACGAGATTTAAGCGCAAGTACGATTGGAAACGTCACGAGGAGGAGTTCCACGAACGTTGGAAGAAGTATCCTTGCCCCGAGCCGGGCTGTAACAGGAGCTTCTGGGGCGCCAACACCTTCAACCAACATCACAAAGCTTCGCACGGCTGCAAAACTTGCCCCCACTCGGAGAAAGTAGTCAAGTATTTGAAGAGGAGAAAGTACTGGGCTTGCGGCTTCTGCTCCGCCCTGCACCCCTCTAGGGAGCGTCACGTCGAGCACGTTGCGAGACACTTTGAGTCTGGAAAGACAAAGTCGGACTGGATGCACTCCAGAGTCATTTATGGCCTCCTCCATCAGCCCCTGATCCACGAAGCCTGGAAGGATATTCTCATGTCCAAGGCCGCCGAGTTCAGCGGACGCCAGCCCAATTTCAGTTGGAACCCTACACAGACCGGCCGTGCTCAGGGCTTCATGGAGAATGAGAGCCCCGGTCAATTGCAGGACCTGCTCGAATTCTTTTCGGGCTCGAGCGCAGAGGCCGAATCCATCGTCTCGATTGCCTACAAGCTCGCCGATCTCGTTTTCCTCCCCGTCCCGGCATCGCCGCCCATGCAGTATTCGCAGTGTTACGCTCCTGCTCCTACTCTCCCGCAACAATACCCTCCTCAGCCCCTTCTTCCGCCTCCTTCGATACCCTCCCAGACCCTGCCAACGCAATCTCCTCAGCCTCCCGTGCTGCCGTCCCAAGATTCTTCGCCAACACCTTTTATGGATCAGATGAGGACTCAGTCTATGATGCCGGCGCCTTTATTCCATACGTCACAGTCGCGAGCCGCAACAGAACCTTTGCGCCGCGCGTCCCTCGACAGAGAACTTCCGCCGCCGCCGCAAGAGACTCAACCAATGAACTTTCAATATTTACCGGACAATATGGTTTTCGAGGACTGGGAGAGCTTTTCAAGCACAGTCGTCGACGAAAACGCACCAGCATCGACACCAATGTCGACAGAATGGCCGCTGGTGCCTGTACAATACTACAACGCCCCTGTAGGGCCATGATCACTCTCGTTTCATTCTGTTTTCTTCGTTTTCATTTTTGCCAACAAGAAAAAAGTCGGTTTCCTTTGTCAAACGTCACATGAGTTGCTGCTAGCGAGCCCGCCGGCCAATCAATATAGTATATAATGGTAATCACCTTGTGGGGGACCAGACTCGGTTTTCGAGTCGTCATTTCTTTGGGCCGTGGGTACGGGCAAAAAAAGGTACGGACACGGCATATGGACAGGAATATGAATGGCAACGGGTAGGCCAAAAGAGATGGGATGCGTCGCTCACGAAAGGGGTGTTCCAATACGGTTGATGTTCAAGTGTCAAATGCGATCGATAGAGTCAAATCAAAACATCGTTCCATTGTGCCCCGCGAGCTCCCTCTGCTTCTCTTCCATGACGGCTATCTCTCGAGTCCGGACAGCTGGAGAACCGCAGCACATGATCGGCAACGGAAACCGACATGTCTCACTACTTGTTCATGACAAACAAGAGCCTAAACAAACTTGTAACCACCCAATTCAATGAGGCTGCACCAAATAACCGCATCCCCATGAGTCTTCACACCACCGGCTACCTGCGTCACCAACATATGATCACACCATGACATTGCCGAGTGCGCACTGAGAACTTGTTCTTACGGACTGTCACTTCGTTCGTCGAAACTTTGCGCCGGTCCTCATTGTTCGTGGTGCAGCTTGTGAATCCCCTCGGCGGTGTGGTTGAATCGACCGGGGCAAATGAGCTGTTTGTCCATGCTTCAGGAACCGGCATGATGGGTGTTTGCTTGAAGCGCGTCATACCGCGCCATCCTTGGGATTGGCATAGTTGAACTTGCTGGGCCGAGCTTCGTCGATTACCCATCTAGACTAAATCAACTCGGGCAGCTTTTTCCCGCCCATTTCTTATCATAGGAACAACCGGCCTCCAAGGCGGGCATCAGTTCATCCGATGTTAAAAACATGCCTCCGAGCTTCGGACTGGCGTCCCCAGCTAGAACCGCCGCAGTCATGAAGGAAGGATAGCTCTGTGTTAAAAATCCCCCGGGGCCGACTCGCAACGTCATTTCTCTCGGTCGCTGGTCGGACAACGGAGATGCAGGGGAGACCCGGCAAGCTTCACTTGAGCGCTGAGAATTAAGATGCGGACCTGGGGCACCCGGCATATTGCTCCGAGATAGAAATTGCCCAAGAGATCCAATAGAATGAATGCCAATTATTTGTTCAACGGTTTCCTGTACATTTAAAAGTGGCATGGTTGAAACAATGTGTCTCATAGAACGAATCGCTTTGGCTTTGCAGTCTCCTCGAGTTCAACATGCGTGAGGAGCCGTTTCCTCAACTGAGCCAAGTCATGCGGGCACGATTCTGCGTTTTCTTGTTAGACGATAGGTAAGTTTACACTCCGTTCTCCAGTTGACCCAGCTGGTATTTCCGGTCCAGAAAGTTGGCTGTCGAGCTAGTAAATGTATCTGAACCCAGCAGCTCTCTTCTCCTGTGTCAAGTCGACGGCCATCTTCTCGCCTTCCTCTGCTGCCGCTGCCGCCTCTCGCTCCGCCTTCTCCAGCTTCTTATTTTCCCATTTGTGCAGGTAGCGAAGGAACAGCGCAAGCACCGCGACCAGCACACAGATGGCTGCATTGGCACTGCCGCCCGGAGTGTACTGCGGGCTCGTGCTGCTGGGGTACTTTTTTCACGAATTAGCACGGAACAAGGCTGATGAGAAAGATTCGGTATTACCATGTAGCTGGCGTACACGCTGGCGGTGTTACCTATACAGTTGGCAATGGCGATGCATGCCGAGCGCTTGACAAGCGGTCTCGGGAACGAGTTGGCAACCCAAGAGACGATGATTTGGTCTATCATAATCTTGCGTAAGCACGAGGGAACAAGGGGAACACTTAAGAGGGTCACTCCTTACACGCAGAGATTGCGCCCATGGGCATGAGGAACATGGCGAAATACCGAACCCCGACGACAGTCGAGCCGGTGGCGATTGCGTTGCCAACTGCCGACAAAGTCGTCAGGCAAATGATGTGAATAGATCGGTCTTTGGTCTTTGCCGATGACCAAGTGACGCAAACCGACAAGAGGAAAGTGGCAGCCTGCACTGGAGATGAGCGAGTGGAAGACTCGGGTGGAGGGGTATCAACCTACCCAAGCTGGCGCAGTAAGCCACAGCGTGTTGATCTTCCCGTAGCCCAGTGTCCCAACGATGGTTGGGAAGAAGTACTGGAATGTCTGGGTGACCAAACTAACATGCTGCATCAAGACGAAGATGTACAGGCGGTAATCGCGCACGGCCATCTTGACGCCGTCCCACATGGACTGCTCGCCATACGTGTCAGCTTCTTGGATATCTTCGATCAGCCGCCAGGCTGCGTATGCGCGTTCTTCGTTGCTCAACCACTTCGTGGTGTGGGGGTAGTCAGGCAGAATCCACATGGCCACCAGCGCGAACGCGATGGCGGCAACGCCTTCCTGTCCACGCGCTTCTGATTAGCTTCGCTGTGATCTTCCCGTTGAGATGAGACTCACGATGATGAACAGCCACCTCCATCCCGCAATCCCCAAATCTCCTTCCAGACCTCCAAGAATGGCCGCGCCCAGCAGCCCGCCAAACATGTTGGCCAGAGCATTTCCGGCATAGAGATATGCAATCCTTCGAGTCAGCTCAGCGCGAGTATACCACGAGCTCATCAAAAACACCGCCCCCGGGAAGAACGGCGCTTCCACAAAACCTGCAAGTTTTCCCACGTCAGATTGACTCTTGCATGACATTCAAGCTAAGAAGAAGATTGACCAAAGGTGACAACATACCCAAAAAGAATCGGATCACGACGAGATGGGTGAACGTTTTGGCCCCCGCGTTACAAGTCGACACAACACCCCATAGGCAGCAGGAAAGCGAGAGGTAGTAGGATGGCCGCACGCGCGTCAACAGCAGGTTCGAAGGAAGCTGCATGAGGAGATATCCGACGAAGAAGATGGATGTGCCCAGGTTGAAATCGGTGCCGGTCATGCCCAGGTCTTCTTCCAGTGTTCCCTGGCGAGCTTGGGCGAGGTTGGATCGGTCGAGAAAGTTGAGTAGGTACATGACGACGAGAGTTGGCATAAGACGTCTGTCAACCTGTGGTCATGTTGGTCACATGCCGAGGACCAAGAACACGCGAAGTTGCCAACTCACCTTGCGGAGTAATTCCTTGTCGAACGCTACGTGCCAGGACTCATCCTGGGCCGTAAAGTGCCGTGCCCATTCTTCAGGAGTTGGGTCTGACGCCGAGGGCTTCACCGCGTTGGTGGCAGGGTTCTCGTCCTGCTCAATGCTGACCTTGTTTGTCTCCATTGTGTCGATGATACAGCGCAAATAGTTAATAAGATAAGACCATCATACGGTGCGCGCTGAGAAGTGGTGTGAGGTCCTCTCTTATGCGATGGATTCCATGACCCCGTGGGGGCGCAGGTGAGGGGAAGGGAGGCCCCCGCGGGGAAGAGGGGAAGAGGCTGGTTGTCGAGTTCGGTAGATGGCCTGCCGAGGTGACCTTGACGTTGTCTATCGGCATTCTCGCCGATCTCTGCCATGCGGGGAAGTGGTTGGGTGGTGATGCAGCTCACCAACCCCTTGGCGGATGATCCAAGTGTCAGCACAACTGATGAAGGTCAGGATGCCTTAAGTCCGAGAGCCCGGCGACTGGAGGCTATGGGACAAGAAGCAAGATCATGTTGCATGGGAGCTGGGGATCAAGGAACAAAGCGCATTGCCTGAGCCGTCTTAGCCATTTCTTCTCGAGTTCAACGCGCCACCGTCTGCTCCCAAGTTTTCAACCTGCTATAATTCGATCGACGCGCACACATTGTCGGTCATCTTCCTTCAACAAGAGAGACCATCACGATAAGTCTAAATTAAACCAGGTCTTCTTGGTCGCTGTATTTGGCTATCAGCACTGTGGGTGATCGTCCTTCACTAAGGTAGATTGTACTCTCCACAATGTCGTGATGGCAGCCACAACGTAGAGCCAAACAAAGCCGCCGAAGATTCTGTTAACGACCTGAAGGGCATGAAGAACCTGAAGCAAAGTTTGCGACGAAGAACAATATAGATGTTCATTCGCAATACTATACGTTGGTGGGATGGGGTTATTTAGCGTTATGAAGCCGTCGACATGACGACTTTGGCAGTGACCTGACTTCATGGAAAAGAGCGGTCAGCGCCTCGTACTCGATTCCTCAAAAGCCACCGTCAACATGGACCCGGTCGCGCTGCCGTGGTCATCTTATGGTATGTTGACCCGCCTCAAAGCTTCAATCGATCGCATATCCGGGGCCACGCCGAACTTCACAGTTGTTGAGATGGGGTCTTTGTCGACGCAGAACTATTCACCGGCCCAAGAGACCACAGTCGATCAGTTCGAGTATGAGCTGCGAATCTCCAATCCGGCATCGCGGCCGTTCAGGGGTCACTTGGAATCGCATGGATCCGAATTATCTAATATAGTACTCCTTGATTGTTTTGATATGTCGGAACATATGTCGGAACCACCACCGCCGCGCAGCTGACCTTGGGGGTCAAAGTCAGTCATAAACGTGACCGAAGCCCTTTAACCCACATTTTGGCCAACTCGGACTTGACGGCGGAAACCGTGTGTGGGTTGCTGCTCAGGGGAAGGCGGGAAGGCAGAAGTGCGGTTGAATCGATGCCTACTGGGCTCTTCACTTCGGATATTGGTGAGGCCGATGACGATGCCAGGGCTTCTGGCGGAAACGTTTCCGGTTTCTTTGAGGCGAAACTGTCTCCTGCAGTTTACCACCCCACCGATGTTGAGTACGACGCAGATGCAGAAGACATGTGGGACACCTTGGGGAATGAGTTGGGTTCTCCAGTTCCCCAAGGCACGAATCTCTCGGTGACGGACAGGGAGCTTGTTAGCCTGAAGGAGAAGCGGAGAATGCTTGTGTGGGAAACAAGACACTATGGAGACCCAGCAAAGCGCAGCTGAAAATTAATAAAACAAAGGGACAGCTGGAACTCCGGGTAGGGTCCTCAAGTATTGGTGTTGGCAAACTAGACGAATGCTCATGCTATAAACGACAGTCGTAAACCTCCATATCCAAGCATCGATCGTCGGGGTAGGAACCACTCGACGCTGCGCTTGGTGGTCTACGATCCAGAGGAAGCAATGCCTTCAATAACGTAACCCTTGAATTCTCGGGCGGAAACGCGCCTGTCGAACAGAATGTCCAGCTCCTCATACGTCCGTCCCATGGTCTCGGGAACGCGAAACCAGGCCCAGCAGAAACACAGCGCTGCCAAACCTCCGAAGAAAAACCCAAGTTTTCCCTGCATGTTGGCTTCATCTGGGTTGATCATGTACGGGATCGCCACAGTCATGATGATGCCGAGGATTCCCTGTGCGGCGGTGGCAAGAGCAATTGTCTTGGAACGCACACGCGTCGCGGAGGCTTCTGATATGAGGACGAAGCAGACAGGCCCGACGGATAGGTCGTAGGCAAAGTTCCAGATTAGCATCAAAGATGACTCTGCCCACATCACACCCGAAGGACGTCCAGGCACACAGTCGAGAATCCCGATGATGAGCTGGAGGACGACCAAGGCGGCCAAGCCAGTAATATAGATAGTTCGTCGGCCGTATTGGATCAAGAAATACCACGAAATGACTGTACCAACGAAACCGACAGCTGCAAGGTATACATCAGGAAAGGATGTCACACAAAGAGAGGGAGCAGCAACTCACCGAGAAAACCGATAGCCATGTCAAATGCCTTATCGGTAGGCAGACCAGCTTGCTGAAAGAAGTAAGTACCGTAGTTGATGAGGTAGATGCCGCTGAGGACTTGGGTGCAGTAGACGCCGACTGATATTTCGGTCCGTCTCAGGTTCACTCCCTTCAAGCAGTCCCGGTACGTGCTTCCGGCTTCCAGCTCCTGCTCGAGCCGGTCCGTTTCTACGATGAAGGCCAAAGAAGCAGTCACGTTCACCTTCTGTGAAGCTAGGCGACGGAGACTCTTCTCGGCCTCGTCCATTCTCTCCTTTCGCACCAACCACCACGGGCTTTCGGGCACGAAAAGCAGACCAGGCAGAATGACGAGGATCCAGAACCACTGGAGTGCAAAAGGAAGAGAGTAGGCCCAGTGGTTCTCGAGCTTCGAAGTACCCGCGGTGACGCCGTTTGCGAGAAGTTGCCCGGCGACGAAGCACAAATTGACGTAGGACGTCAGGTGGCCGCGGAGGGCGGTGGGACAGACCTCTGAGGCGTAAGCCGGGGCAATGACGACGTACATGCCCAAAACGAGGCCGCCCAGAAGCTCTCCTACAAGCAAAACAGGCAGCGAGCGTGCAAAAAATTGAATGAAGACAATGGCGGCGGTCAGAACAACACAGGCCGCAAATGTCAGTTTCCGACCAATCCAGTCCATAGGATATGCAGCAAAGAGGGCGCCAACAACCTGTCCCACTGGGTTTCCCATGGACAGTCCGGTCTGCCATGCGGCACCTAAGATTCATGTCAGGGTCGAAAAAGTCGGCAGTAAAGAGGCCAGGCAGGACATTGGCGTACTAATTATGTACTGGTGACTAATCAGCTAGACGGTCAGGTTGGAGGGAGGAAACCCAACGTACAGAACCTTGGTATTCGTAGCCAAAGTCTTGCTGGAATTGGGGTGTGGCGTAGAGATTCCCCAAAAGCTGAGGGTCAAAAGCTAGCATGATGACACCTAGTGATACAAACGCAGACCATCCTATGGCGGCAGGGTAGAGTTTGACGGCTTGAGCGAATGTGAGATTGTGCTCGAGGCGAATAGCCTCGGCGAGAGCAGCGTCGGCGGCGCCGGGCTTCGCATGCGGAGTTGCGGAGACCGTCTCAATGTCCTCGGATGCCATGGCGGAATCGGTTTGGTAAGATAAATTGTCTGCACGTCTGAGGAGAGGTTGGATTTCATCGTCGGCCTCAACCGGCCCAAGAGCGTGCGAGGGAGACATGTTCATCTTATTCCCAGGCGAGACCATCATTCCAGGTCGTGTCCCGGTAGTGTACAACGGTCACGGGTATCAACACCCCTCATCCCCGGTAGATGCCGGTATGAGCCCCGAGTGGTTGGTTGCTATCGAAGGGATTCTCATCCGGGACGGAAGTAGTCGACACGTCTGCGCAGATAAACAAAGGCCCTGGTCAACAGGGGAGGTGGTGTGGTGAAGTTGGTCAATCATGACGCCCAAGCCAATCCACGGCAAAGCTGCAACGTTTCGACAAGGGAACATAAGGCTCGGCGCACAGGGCACAATGCCGTGTTCCGCTTATCAGCCGGGGATGGTACCGGAATCGAGTCCAGCCGCTAGGCTGCTGTGGGATGTTGCAGATAGCGCCGACAGGTTTGAGTGTGGCGGTGGCGGTTGGGGTAATGCATCTCAGGCGGGCAAAGCAGTGCGCTCCCACAAGAGCTTGATTTAACGGCGTGTCAAGCTGGGGTGTCCAACCATACTCGACGCTGCCCAAGCTTGTCTTTGACAGGTGCGTTCGAAGCAGGCTTGATGATGATACTGACGATGCAGGAACAACTCTTCATCAGCATTGAAAAGGGTATTGATCCTGGTCCTTGAGACTCGAGGCCCCTAAAATCGCTACAACTCCAAATGTGAATGCGTCCTGCCCCGCACCTTGAAAAGACACCGAGAGCTCTCTTTGTCAAAGCCCCTTTTCCTTTTCCTCGGGAAACAGCCATCGTTTCCAAGCGCCGCTAGAGACAAAGAAGCTAAACAACACTCGTGTACATGCAAACCAACACGGGAGCATCGCACAACACGGGAGCATTGCATCACTTATCTCCAGTCACTCCAATCTCGTACCCTATCAGCACCTCTGTACTCGTGCCTTCCCAGCCGCGAGTGCCGGCTGCAGAGATCATGAAGCGGCATGTCCGATCAATGTAGAGCGACGAGATGACGCCGGCGCGTGGCGGACCTGGAATGATCAGGAATGGCACGGTCGAGTGCTTGAAGGCCCGCGTGTCTCGTAGGTCGTACAACCGGAGAATATCATGCGAGGCGCTGTCTCAATGTCAGCTTCGAGGCATGTACCGAAACGTCCCAGGCAAATCGGACTTACCACACCAGATGCCGCCCATTCGGCATCGCCCGTACCGCACTCACAGCCCCACTGCCTGCGGGGAACTTGAGAGATCGCTCCGGCGCCCAGCCACTTCTAGCCTTGTGTATGTTGTACTCTTCTACTGTCCCGTTTCGCCTTCCTGCGTAAATCCAGTTACCGTCAGGGCTCCAGCAGGCTCCCATGCACCAGGGAGGCACTCCGCGCTGATTGCCTATTCTCGCAACTGGGTCTTGTACGCGCCGGTCCCAAATTCGAATTGTGCCATCTGTGGCCGCGGAGAAGAAAATGGTGTCGGCCGATTGAGTGGGATCCATGGCTTGGGGAGGGGGGTCTGATGCAAAGACGAGCGATGGAGATGCTGGGGCTGGCTCTGTCTGCTCCGTATCGGGTGCCGTACCAGCTTCGCCCAGCCCTACAGGCTGTCCTGCGACATCATTGCTGGCGCTCTGGCTAGCTAGGCTCCCCGTTGCATTAGTGTCAGCGCTCGCTGCAGGCTGGGGTCTAGAAGATTCGGGGCTGCCGCTTTCTGGAGGTTGGACTGCCGGCGCCGAGGTCGCGTCGGCACTGAAGGCATTCGTCATATCAATGTCAGCAGAATGATCCATGCCCCCGTCCTGACCCGAGCCGTCGTGCAAATGCGGCATCCCCATGTCTCCCATGGCCCTCGAGAATTCATCATCCTCATCCCCGCCATAGTTACCGCCAACATTATCGCCGAAGAGCGAGCCGGTGTCACTCCCCCCAAAGAGCGATTCATGGGCTGGTGACGCCTGGCCCTCCGCGCCTTCGGCGGATGCGTTGGGTGCTGGTGCGTCTGCGCCATTTGCAGCGCCACTGGTGCCGTTCTGCAGAGGCTTTCCGTTGTTCGAGGTAAAAGTTGTGTCGACCTTGATATCTTCCTCCATAGCATCGGCAGGGATCGGTGCCCCATTTACTGGGCGCAGCTCAATGGCAGAAATCTGACCTCCGCTACCGTCAAAGGAACGCTTCACCGTCCCCGTGTTCAAGTCCCAGTCGAAAACGTTCTTGTCCCAGCTGCCGCTCAGCACGCTCTTCTCATCCTGCGCCAACGACAAGACGCTCACCGCGTTGGTGTGTTGCTGAAGGCACGTGATGCGCTTTCCTTCGTCGTGCCTCACGCTTTGGAGATTAATACCGCCGGACTCAAGACCGGACAGCAGCCAGAGGGCTTGCGAATGAACTGCTAGCGAATAGACAGGTGATAGCACATGCTCCTCGTTGCCTCGCGGGTTGGGCGGCCCCGGTTCCTCGTTCTCCCAGTACGACATCAAAATGCCCGCCTTGACGACACTATCGACAAAGGGATGCCTCTGTGCCACTGTTAAAAGTTGCTTGCCGTTTATGGTGCCTGGCCCGTCGTATTTCCGGATGTAGCCGTCCGACCCTCCAGTCATCCAGTATCGGAGATCGGGCGTTATTGCGATGGCATTGATGCTCGTGGCCTGCGGGGCAGCCATTGTTGGCACAATATCGTAGAGTCTCGCGGTGACTGCTTCTGGTCGAACGGTCGGGAACAGGCTCGAGAAGGGCTGTGGTGACTTGCCCTTGGCCTTTGGGGACGCCCTGCCCCCAACCGAGTTGGCCCTTGACCCTTCTCTCTGGTCTCCCGCTTGCCCCTCGTCGCCTTTGTCTTGTCCATCTTCTCCTGTCTCTTCTCGGTCGCCTTCTTCCTGGTCGTCTTCGTTCTCCTCCTCCTCGGGTTCCATGTCGCCCTCGGCATCGTCTGCATCTTCCATGACCTCATCCTGGTCATTTTCGGAACTCGCGTTCGAATCTGTTGCGCCGGCGCCACTCAGTACTGCAATGGCCAATGGCGAGAACTTCTGGTCTTACCTCTTTCATCCTCGTCCATTGTAACGTATAAGGGTATGAGGGGCGTCCGGCAAGGCGCGGCGAAGGAGGTTGGCTTGCGCAGCGGTCGCGGAAGCAGTTTGCGCGTATCGTGCCTAGACAGGGGAAGGCGCCGGACAGAAGAGCGTGACGTGGATGTTTTCGGTCCTTGCAAATGGACGGGCGCAAGCGACTGGTGTATCTCTCTTTTCGTTTGCTGGTAAAAATGGAGTGCGATTTGGTGGTAAGCCAGGGCATAGGGCGGCTCAATGGAAGCGTCGCGAAAGCTTGAGTCGCACGCGACGGGAGGTTGGACAAGCTCGCCAGCCTCGCTGGGGATGTAGCGCTGTACACTTGCACACTAGGTACCTATCAAGCCAGGGCAGTCCGTGGGTACCCATACCAGATGCCTAACTACCTTAGGTAGATACCTTACGTCCAGCGCTTTTGTACCGCGGGGGGCCTACCACAATCTTGGTGTGGGTCTGCACTCCCTACCTTATGTAAAAACACCCTATGTAAAAACACTAAGTGGAGGTATTTAAGCCACAAATACAGTGACCACTTTGTACTGGGACACAATTGTAAGAACCACGGGGTTAGACTGCTGCGAATAACCTCAATGGCCCTTACCTCAATTGCCTAGGTACGTACTGGGTACGTGAGATCAGGTTAGGAACCGGTTCCTCAGGTAAGGAAGGTAGGGACTTTGCACAGCGTAAGGTAGAGGTAGGTGCCTTAGTAAGGTACCTAAGGTACCTAGGTAGGTAAGGTATTGGATGGAGGTGTGAGGGATTCCACTGTTCCGCAAACGGGAGAGAAGCGGGAAGCCGAGGCTGGGCACCTGTAAGGGTAAGGCTGGCCCCGACCTCCCCTGCGCCGCCGACCGACCAACGGCGGCCGCTCCTTAGGTTGCTTCGGAATTGCGGTGGGTCCGACCCGATCGTGGCCCGACCGCTGCTCCGTCCGACATGCCTCTGTTACACTCGCTTGACGCCTTGCGACTCAGCAACAAACTCGAATCACGGAAGTTTAAGCCGCGCGTTGGCTGCTTATCGATGTTTCCATCGCGCCCGGTTAGCCGATGTCCGGCTTCTTCTCCCAATAGCCTAGGACCAGACACTCTGGCATCGTTGCTGCAAGTAGCCGGTGACAGAAAATGCTGTTTGCGATTCTAG
The DNA here is from genome assembly GCA_025962755.1 of Colletotrichum tropicicola. Classification (NCBI taxonomy): domain Eukaryota; kingdom Fungi; phylum Ascomycota; class Sordariomycetes; order Glomerellales; family Glomerellaceae; genus Colletotrichum; species Colletotrichum tropicicola. The sequence goes on along the minus strand of JAOWMA010000215.1, from coordinate 23,650 downwards.
GTGGGAGCGGTGAGCTACGGTTTGCAATGAGAGACGTAACTCGTTAACAATGACATCCACTGTCGAATTCAAGGGGCCCGTCACAAGTTTTTCCCTTCTCCCGGAACTTTGCCAGTTTTCGTGCTCTTGGTCGGACGCCTTGATCAGCGTCATTCCCCCCGTCGCCTCTTACCCTACATTCGGTGTTCTGGTCCGCTCTCCTTCTCAGTCCGGCTGATACTCACTTGTCGCCTGGAATTGCTACTGCAGACACCAACGCTTGCCAGGATGGACTCGACCATCCGTTCCCACATCTATTCTGAAGCCGGTAGGGGCTGGCGCAGTACTCCAGAGCTGCCACTGGCTGACGAGATCACGAATGAGTTCCGGAGCCTGCCCAAAGAGAACCATATAAACACCATCTACCCGAGCAAAGATGCATATCTCGAGGTTCAGTACAGGCTTCTGCGATACGAGGGAACCGAGCCGCTTCGCAAGGCTGTTCAGGAGTTTAAATCCGCCCCTGACATGGCAGAGAGCTCGGAGACCTGTATCTACACTAAGGTGGATGCTCCCAGGAGTGGCATAATATGCATCTCGTGAGTGCAAATACTGACAGCAGTCTTTTCTTAGGTCTTCGTTCGCGGCATCAACATCATCCGTCTCGGGGTCATGGTCCGCGTCACGTTTTCCGCCATGCGAGCCCGACAGCTCGTAAACTGGCCCGTGTCCCAGCGTCTTGTTCCGGGCACTGTCGTGGCGCTCTCGCCTGCTTCGGACAAGTTCAACACGCAGTGCATCGTAGCTGTTGTGACCGGCCGCTACGACGAAGCCATTGGTGGCCCCGTGACTCTACCTCCGATAGATTTAGAGATTCCAAATCCCCAGATTGCTGCCAACATTGTGGAGCCCGACAAAGAGTACGTCATGATCGAAGCCCGCTCTAACTACTACGAGGCGGTCCGGCATGTCATGGAAGGGCTGAAGCAGACTGCGAAGGACCGGTGAGATCTCACGATCAAGCACCGGGGGCCCACTTACTGACGGGTCGCAGCTCGCCATTCGACAAGTATCTCGTCAAAGGGGCAAACAGTGTTGACACCCTGGCATTATTGTCACCTCATATTGACATCTCGGCGCTTTGCGACGGCAATTCCCCGGGGCCTTTGTCTTTGCGCATCCCTATTCGTGGCGATATTCCCGAGCACATTCAGGCGAAAGTTAGTCTGGACGGATCACAGATGCAGGCTCTGCAGCGAATGGCCACTACGGAGCTGGCTGTCATCCAAGGGCCCCCAGGCACTGGCAAGACTCATACGTCCATGGCGGCGCTCAGGGTCTTGTTGAGCATGCAGCCGAGCAATCTCCCAATCATCGTCACGGCTCAAAAGAACGACACTGTTGACGAATTGCTGATTCGTTGCCACAAGCTAGGCTTTAAATTCGTCCGTCTCGGTGGCCAGGCAAAGGATACTGCCATCTCTGGGCGGACGCTGTTCAACCTGCGGATGCAGTCCCGCGACAAGGCCTGGCGGAGGGATCATTTTCAGAGACGACTCGACAGTCTCAAGTCTCAGGTCAAGCTCCTCGTCTATCGTTGCTTTCCCAATTTTGACCAGCAGTTGATACTGCCACAGCACCTACAAGAAGTTGGCTTGATAACCGACGAGCAATGCAACTCGATCATGGGGAATTGGAAAGGATCTGTCGAGAATATTTCGGGTGAAGTATCTCGACATCCACTTGGGCCGTGGCTTGGCGACCAAGTCCTCGCTACGGGACCACACCGGAGTGTCCATGTTCCTCCAAGCTGCGATGATGGCGCTGAAGAAGAGGGCAGTCTCGAACATAGCGACTTTGGGTCATGTTCAAGAAGGAAGAAGGAGCAACTGACAGGCAAGCCAATCCTATTATCGCGCTGGACGGAAACGACGATGTCAACAGAGTCGGATGCCGAGTCGGAGACCAGGTCCAAGCGGCTCCTGCTCAAGCATCAGAATCTTTGGGCTATCCCAGGCCATTTTCGTGGCATGGTTTATCGGTCTCTTGAACAGCGATACATCGCCTCCACCAAATTGGCACTGGGAACGATCTTCAAGCAGATCAACGATGTCGCCAGGGAGTTGAAAGTGATCAGGTGGCAAGAGGATGTTGAAGCCATCCGAAAGTCCGGTGCGCGCATCATAGGCTGTACGACAACGGGCCTCACCAAATACCGCGGGCTCATTGCCGCAATGCAGCCCCGGGTCATGATGATTGAAGAAGCTGCCGAGACCCGAGAGGCAAACATCGCGGCCGCCTTGTTTCCATCCCTGGAGCAGATGATACTCGTGGGCGACCACATGCAACTTGCGCCGCACGCAGACGTTTTGGAACTGAGTAAGCCCCCTTACAACCTGAACGTCTCACTCTTCCAGCGGCTTGTGGAGAGGGGCCTGGAGTTTTCGAGCTTGCAGGTCCAGAGAAGAATGGCGCCAGAAATTCGTCGGCTTCTCAACGCGTGGTATCCGCTGCTCGTGGACCACAGTTGTACTCGCAGTCATGGTCTGGTTCCCGGAATGGGTTCCCGGCGAATGCTGTGGTTCGACCACAAGCATCCCGAGTCAGTCAATCTGTATTCCAGCAAGTTTAACGCTTTCGAGGCCGAGATGATTGTTGGGCTGTACAACCACTTGGTTTCCAATGGGACTAGGCCATTCGAGATCACCATTTTGACATTTTACAGTGGCCAGAAGGCCCACATTGAGAACGTTCTGCGCCGACAGAACCGCCTTCATGGTCGCTTTTATGGACACGGTGACGAAGACGGCAGCGGGTTCGCCGGGCCCGAGGTCCAGACTGTGGACGGTTATCAGGGAAGAGAAAATGAGGTGGTCCTGGTGTCAGTTACTCGCAGCCCAAAGGACCGAAGAACGCCAGATGCCGGCTTCTTGAAAGACCTGAGACGTGCCATTGTAGCTCTCAGCCGTCCGCGACGTCTGCTTGTGGTTTTTGGGGACGCGCAAAATCTGCTACAATCGACCGCCCAGTCCGTGTGGATCGAGGTTTTGGGCAGAGTGAAGGGGCTGCGCGCCAGCTATGTCCCCGTCTTCTGCGAGACGCATCGCAAGGAAATCCGGATCAGGAATCCAGATGAATGGGAGAGACTTGCGGGTAACGGCGGTTGCAGCATGCGGTGCACCCGACGCATTGGCGTCAATGGAGCGGTTTGCGACAGAAAGTGTCACGGGTAAGGCGATGTTCTCCTCTTCTTGGTGTATATGAAAGGCTCCCACTAGTTTGATACCCAACACTATGTGCAAACTGCCGCTAACTCATGCCCCAGGGGCTCCTGCAAGGCAACTTGCAATGCCGAAATTACAGACGCGTCCCGGACCAGCAGCGAGCGGAGGTCCTCCGAGTTTTCCATGACACCAAGACAGTCCAGTCTCTCTTCGGAGGAAGAGGAGGAGGATTTGATAGATTTGAGCACGCCATGAGCTTCGGACGGGAACAGAGAAGAAGTGGTGCAACGGAAAGAGGTTGGCGGGCAACAATGTGATTATCTCTCCCGTTGTCAATGGAAGTTACTATGATGAATAAGTCTTAGGGGTGGCCGCGAAGCGAGAGTCATGTAGACTTCGGTTGACCGAGATGGTGAATCCGAAGACGATGACCTTGGGGTCGGAGAGCAGGGACACGGGTCAACTCATCTCGAGAGCGGACCGTCGGCGACAGATGAGACCATAGAGCCGGATCATGATCATGGCGTAAGCGTTTGACCTGACGAGAAACACGGCCTGGGCTCGTTTTCCCGTTTCCCATCACATCACCTTATCGATAGCTTATCGCGTCTGCAAGTGGTCTCTTTTTCCTCTTGCCTCAGGCCATGATGGCATCGTCTGAGGCGCCCACCCAGACGAAGGGCCAATGATTACCTAGCTGCACACCCCCGTGGGCCTTTTCTCAGGCAGTGTATACTGTACTGGTACCCCCTGCCTTCACATCTGCTTGCGCGCCTGCTGTCTGCCCACATGCGCACGAGGCACCGGGATGGTACGGGCCACACCGCAGCGGAAAGGAACGCTGGACCGGGCGGAAGGGAAATTGGGGTTTTTTCGTTTTCTTCTACGGAGTACATTTCCTCATTCTCATAGGGAGACTCGGCGCAGTTTGGTCGGCGGAAAGCGAGGCGAGTCGGGACGAACGTGGTTTGGCAGGCTTGGGCCGTTGGCCGCGACAGCCAATTGACCGACCAGATGCGCAAAACGTCCATGGGCCCCAACGCAGTGGCAATGCGGCCAGGCCGTGGTGATTGGGAAACACGCGAAGCAGAGGGCGGGAAAAAGACGAGTCCATGAATGTCGACCTGCCCTCATCGAGGTCCCCAGTCCTGCGCCCCAAGCTTTCGGCTCTCCCGGGATGGCCCCGCCCGCACCGAAATCACGGTGCAGTAGCGGGGCCTCTGACACTTGCGCTGAGGTTGTCTCAATCCGAACGTCCCGCCCGTCTTGTCGATCAGCCCAACCGAGTGCTCCGCTAAGAGCCTATCGCGGCAGCGCAGGGGTTCACCCTCGATGACACGCCCCTCCAAAGAAGCCTTGGTCGTCCCCCCCCCCCCCCTCCTCCCCCCGGTTTCCTCACCCTTCTCGTAGGGCTGAACCAGGGTGGATGCATTCCATCGATAACGCCAAACAAGTCTGTCGTTGTCCCGGCTGCTGTCGCATCCGTATTCGTCGTCTGTCACCGTCTGTCACCGTCACTCATTCACCACATCACACTTTGGAGTTAATTTGCGTTATCCCGTCTTCATTTAGCCTCATCTGACTTGATCTGTCACCTATCGCCATGTCATTTACCGCCTATGCTCCAACAGAGGCGGCCGGCCACAAGAGAGCACTACACCTTGCATGACGCGAGTGCTGACGACGTCCCGCAAGCAAAAGAAAGCCACAGTCAGACAACCAATTTATTTCTGCCACATCCATCCAACCGCCAAATGAGCCGAACCATCGGCCTTGACATGTAAACCCTGCCGGACCCAGAGCCGAGGGCCCTCCAACTAACAGAGAAAGGGGTATGATGACCAATTGACCCAAACGTAGACATGAGGCAAGACAAATAAATGTGAAAATAACAAAAGAAATTGAGGTGGAGTGGGGTGACATGACTGGGGTAATCAGATTTGTCGCACTCCGGGTATCGTAGTAGGCCCTTGGGCTCTGATATGTCGAAGGCTGTGTCCGTGATGTGATGCTTAACGGGCTGCGAAACTCCCCGAAAACCGAGCAACGAGCAAAAGAAGAGCCTGTCCGTCCTGGACAAGAGGATGTATGCAATCGCAGTGACCGAAACCCCTGAGGCCAGTGGTTGCCGAATATCCGAAAGACGAGCCCCAACCAAAATCGCTGATGCAGTGTTCCAAAACATGAGTAGTAGATATGATTGAATTGATCGTGCAAGCCCGTGTATCGTGGTGGGTGTTGATTCATAAGCAGGGTGGCGTCGTGAAAGGCGTCATCGTGAAGAAAAAAACAAAGGATATGCCCAATACGGAGACGATAGATCATGCCGGATGACCCATCGAAAAGATGCCTCAGATGAATTGGCTCATCCACTTCAGGTCCAACCAGCCTACTTTGTCGAATGCGGTCCAAAGCTTCGAAGCCTTGTTGACGTCGATCTTACAAGCCTGCTGAGCGTCCGTCTTGCGGAACTCCTTGCCTACTCTGGCACATTCCAGCCGGCGGATGAAGATGCGACGCTTGCTTGTGAGATAGGTGGCGCAGTCGAGCCGAAGGTTCGCTGCAAGACTTGCCTCGTCGGGATGAATCAAGTTGATGTTCGGGTCGTCGCTGAGATCGATAGGCGCACCCTTCCAGTCAACCTTCAGACAGTTGGGCTTGGCAGGAAGTGAAGTCACCGGTGGACAGTAATCGGGGAGAGCGCCGAAGTCGCGATCCTCTCGGTTCGGGGCCACTACACGACGAGCAGGGTCCGGCGTGGCACTAACACGACGAACGTGCCGAGTCGGGGGACTGGTGCGAACAGGTCGAGGAGCCTGGGGCTTGACGACTCGGTCGGGCTTGGGGTTCGCAGCAACAACCTTGGGCCTTGTGGGGACAGGCTTGGACGCCTTGGCGGTGACAGACTTGGCCGGGGCAATGGTCTGATATCGAACGACGCTGTTCCACCGAGCGCTGTTCAGTTTCCGGTCGGCCCTGACTTGGTCTCTCTCCTTCTCAAACCACGATTTCCTGTTGCTGGCGAACAATCTCATGACGTGGGACTTGAGTTGCAATGCCAGTTCGTAGTCCTCTCTTTGAGGGGGCGATGCTTCGCGGAATAGACCGGGGGGGCGGGTGACAATGTGCTCGTCGACGATGCGCCGATGCTCGATTGTCTCAGTAGTGGGGAACAAAGGCGGCTGGGTTGGGCTCGATGCTGTGTCCTCACGAGGGTACAAGATCGGGTCCTTGGCCATGCTGGCCGGGGTGTCAGGGACAGTGGGATTGGCGGACTCTGTGATGTATGGCGAGACTGGAGGCGACATTGGCATGCTAGGCTTGGTCACCTCACGGCCATGCTGGCTAGCCGACGTCGGTGGTACATTATGTTGCTGGCCCTGGCTGAAGCTGTCGTAAGGTACAGGTTCGGGAGGCGACATGAGGCTGCTGATATCGAAGGCCTTCTTCGTAGCGTCCCGAGCCATTGATGTCGCTCGTGACGGCATGGTAGTGAAAATGGAGCCCATTGCCTGCGACGTTGAAGCGGACGAGGAAGACTGGGTTGGAGGCATATTCAGTGGGATATGGGAAGCACGAGTCGAGTCGAAAGGAGAGGGAGGCATTGAAGTGGCAGAAAGGGTGGGTTTGTCAGCCATAATATAGTGTCGGGCGGTGGCGAGGCGGAGTCTGGAGATATCGGACGTGGGATTGGGTGTGTCGGCGGTAAGAGGAAGGCGATGGACCCCAAGAGAAGGCCTGGCCGCCAAAGGTTGAAACAGCGATTCGGGTTGAGGCGGGTGCTCAAGAGCAACAGGCAAAGGGTTCGTCTTTTGAAATGGTGTGATTGACTGACGAATTGATCGTGGTGCAAGAGAGGCCGTCAACGAGGTGTCGGTGCCTATCGGTGATGACGTCTGCTGCGGGAGCTTGTTTTGATTGTCGCCTTCCTGCGGCCGGACGCTGACGTGGTGAGTCGTCGATGGGGAGAAAGGCAATTGCAGTTATTTGGGCAATGAGGCTTGACGGCCAAACTCCATTGACTTGAATTGGTCCAGAAACGGCGGGAGGTTGAGTGCCGATGGGGCCGCTCTGAAGCTGAGGGGCGGTGGGTGGCGGTAGCAGCGGACGACGAGAGCCAAGTCGCGGGCTGTAGCAACGGATACCAGGCCAGGCGAGGAAGATGAAGCGGGCGGTACTCTCTGTCTGCGCACTCGAGAGCAGTGGTTGTCGCAGCAAATGGGCAAAAATGGAGGGAAAAGAGAAGGAGGAGGAACAAGACCCAAGACGGAGGGAAGCGACACGAAGAATAAGAAGGAACGGAATAAGGCGACGCCTGGCGCAAAGTGGATGATGGAGTGGGAGGAGGGAGCGAGGTAGGCACCTAAGACGGGGGGGGTTTTGGGCCCGTAAGGCAAGCAAGCACCTTAGGTACCTAGTACCTTAGCTGAGTGTGTACGACCGTGGGCGGACAGGCAGACAGACCGTCTGGACGGCGGATGTACCTGCTCCGTCTGCGTCTTTTGCTGGATGCTCAAAGTACCCTCCCGCACTCTCGGGGGCACCTTGGGCAGACAGGCGAGCGAGGGGAAACTAGGTTCCTTACCTTGCGCCAAGCGGCTGCTGGAGGAGAGCACAGAAAAACAGAGACACCCACCTCATGGCCCAGATGGAAAAGCCAGTGACAGAAGTCTGGGGGAAGAAGCACCTGGGCGCGGGCGCGGGCGGGCGCGGACGTGGACGTGGACGTGGAAAGTGGGTCTTCTCTTCTCTGAGCCTGCCTGGTGCTGGTTTAGGTAGTTCTAGTTTGGGCAGGAAAGAGTCACTAGACTGGGCCACACCCACCCACCCCCCCTGCGCCACCTGCCCACCTGGCCCATTCATCCACCCACAGCACCCTGCACCTGCACCTGCACCGGCACCCGCCCCCTGTCAGCCATCTGTAGCATTCTAACACCACCCCTCTCCCGACGGCGGTGCTCTTCTTGCTCTGGTCTTCCATGTTGGTGTTGCGTCCTCTCGCCCGCGGGACTGTCTGTCCAGTCAGACCGAACCACACCAGTCTGTCATCTCCCAGAATTGCACTCTTGTGTTATCTGCTTGCGGTCGCTCCATCAAGGGGGGGGGCCAGCAGTTATCGGCGGTTGGGTGACCGAGTCTACCTACCTAAGGCACCTAAGCAGCTAAGGTACCCAAGGTAACGTTGTGACACTGTGCTTGCTCTCGCTGTTCGTCGCTCTCTCCTCCAAGTTGCTTTAGCTCTTTGTCCCTTCGGGGAGGGCGTGGCTCTATCGCCACAAAGGCCGCTGCCACTGCGTCTGCATGTACCTGGGTAGGTAGTCGACGCCGTAAGGCACACAAGGAAGGTGAGGGAGGTCCAGGCCTTCGAGACGGGAGTCGATTCTCAGAGGGGCGACGCGGTACAGTGTATTTTTGGGTCCAATGTTCCGAACTACCTACCTGCCTAAGTGAGGTACAGGTACGTCCACTGCAGTGCAGTACTCAGAACCCAACAGGCCCCATAGATACATGACCTGGCGCCTCTTCTGTGTGGGTTCGTTGTCCACCGCACCGCGCTCCTGCAACCATGGAACCTACTGCCTATGTACACGTACCTACCTACCTCAAGGTAAGACGCTGTCCTTCCTTGTGCCGTGCCCCTCCCCCGCCCCTCCATCCAACGTGAGCGAAGCTCCTCGCACAATCTTGCCGCCTTTCCCCAGCATTGGTCCCTACCTACCATCTAATGTGCTGAAGCTGCCGATCGATGGACACGGGAACAGGAAAAGGAAACATGGACCAGCAAAGCCCTGTTCCTAGGTACGTCGGCACGCAAGCTGGGTGTGCGTTGTGTCGTCCTGTGCAAGCGTGGTGGTCGGCGTCATCGTTTTGGCATTGACTCTCAATTGAGTCCTGGCGAGACCAATTGGACAGGGCACCCGCCTAACTGTCCGTTTCCACCTCATGGTCCAACATCGTCCCGGCCGTCAGAGTCCGCCTCACAGGACTGATCCTACCAGCACCGCCGGATGTCATCATCCCAATGGCGCCGCATTGCCTTGGACAGACTCGCGCTGACTGCAGTCGACGCCTTAGAACACAGCACAGTGGCCAGCCAGCCTTCTCCAACAGCCAAGAAACCCAGAATGGCGCATCTGACGGCACCTAGGCGTAGGGGTGTGTCAAGAGAGGTGTGCAGGTGACAGCCTGTCTCTGATTCTGGAGCTCGAATAGCAAGTCACTTGGGTGCGCCGCCCAATGCCCGCTGCTCACGGCCCTTTGGGATTTGGTCTTGCCGACGAACCTCTGCGTACCGATGCGCCTGGAGCCCGCCGCTTGGTACCTGATCGATACCCAAGACGGGGGTCAGTGGTGAGGCCCATCCACTCCTGGTAGGACATGTCAAGTAAACATGGTGAAATCTAATCATCGAGGCTTTTTCTTGTCGCTTGAGCGGGCTAACTTGCTGCGGTGTATGGTTGGGAATGGTGCATCCATGGCCGTCCACCTCGAGCAGCCCAGCGTAAGGCGAAGGAAGTCACACCGTTATCACGGTATCTGAACGGACAGGGCTGCGGCGGCAGTAAGGTAAGTTGAGATGGGATGGCGTTGTGACTGACGATGCCTTGGTTTGGAGAGGGGCCGGTTGCCTTTAGCCCCATTAAGCAGAAACATGGGATGACACGAAGAGAAGCCAAGAGCAAATTATCGTTTAGCTTCTGAGGGCGATCGGTCAAGACATGTCGTGCAGTGTGCTTCGGACTCTCAACACCGGTTCCTTTCGAAGCAGGACGGCGTGGGTTCAGTGTCTGTCCCTTGTCTTCTGATACCGGTCCGAATTTTTGTCGTGTGCTTGGGTCCTGTCCTGTTCAGGACACAAGGTTCCATCAAAAAGCAAGCGCAACTTACACACGCCGCCCATTGTGAACGAGGCAAGAAGCCGCCGTGGATCGTGCTGAACAGTCGAGGCGCCGCGAGGCACCCGCAGCAACACCGCTGGCGCAGGCGGCACCTCATGGTATTGGTCATTTTCTGGGGCAACGAACGAGCATGTTTGGCCCTGGCGGTCATGCAACTCATCGTGGTCCGCTGGACCCAACGGGGCCTGCGCTGCAGCAAAGAGGCCCAAACGAAAGCGCAAAGCGCATGGGACGCCTGTCATGAAACCAATCTGCTCGCATCAGTGTGCCTTGCATCTGTTTCCATGCCTGACATCACGTTGTTGGAGGAACAAGTGTTCTCGAGTGGCTGCCAATTGAGGCGGGAAGCGTGGCAATGGATTGGCAAAGGAAGGATGATGACACAGGGTGCCTCGGGGCAGAAGAAATGCATGAAGCTGATGATGGAGTTGTCGACGACGGTCAATTGGCCAATGACGGGCAGACTGACCACTCAATTGCGCAATAGGCACAGGGCGCAATGGGAGGCAAGGGAGTGAGCACACACAAGTGGCACCCCGTCCTACCTTTGGCAGACGCAATTGCGGTGAGTCCAACGCCGCGTTGCGAGTCGGGGTGAAAGCGTTGATGGCATTGAAGGCGAACTTGGGTGAAGCAGATGGACGGGCTGCCTCCCGTCCATCCGCCAATTGGACTCCTCAATCCCCGACGACCATTGGGTTGGGAGGCACGGTGAACTGGCAAAATCCCTCTTCCCACCCAATCAGCAGCCGGCGAAGCAAACGGGGCAGCGTCTCATGCTCGCGCCCCATGGTGGCAGGTCCTGGACAGTTCGCGCCGACTGGGTATGGCCGCTACTGTTGCTGTTGCTGTTGCTGTTGCTGTTGCTGTTGCTGTTGCTGTTGCTGCTAAACTGCCTTGGACGTCATGGCATTCTGAACTTTCCCTCTCGCCTCTCGTCTTTTGGTGGGGTGTGGGTCTGTACCGGGCGGGTGTGGTGCCCAGGAAAATGCACTGTGCTGCCTGGCGGATACTGTCGTCGCGATGGCGTTCAGTTGGGCTGGCGTGGCCTTGGTGACTCCTGCGTGTGAGCAGGGTTACAAACGACTCATCAGCAAGTTCGATTTTAGATTGCGGAAGAAGGCAGGCGGCAGGCTGTTGGCTGTTGGCTGTATCATCCCGTCCAGCGGGCCTGTTCTGCGGATGAGGTGTGTGTGTGTGTGTGTGTGTGTGTGTGTGTTTGTGTGAGTCACAAGGAAACATCTTGCTGTTGACAGACAAGCTGATGGGGAAAATGCAAGAATCGCGGCCTTTGGTTGGCCTTAGCACGCACCATTTCGAAACACTTGACCCCTCGTCCCCTTGGGGCTTAGCCTGATCGCCACTTATCGATAAGACGTCACGGCCCAGGTGGGGCACCTTCGGTGGGTGCCTTGGGCAGCTCAGCGACGCGCATTCTGCAGGCCTGCACTACGGCGTACCTACCCAGGTAAGGTAGGTACCTGAACGTACCTTGGGCACATGGATTGGATCGATACAGGATCTGACGTTGAGGTACCTCCCCTCCATGCCCTGTCTTAGCGCGCTTCCTTTCTCTTCTGTTTTCTCTGTCCACTAAACACTGCCTTTCCACGACGGCGACCTTCTTCACCCTTCCACAGGTTCCATCGTTGTCTCTGCGGTCCACAGTCTGCTCACAAATGCAACTTCCAGCTCGTCTGAGACGGCCTTGTCATGGTACCGCAAGTCGACAACGCATGCAGCGACGGCGGCATAGGTACAGACAGGCACAGGCAGAGGCAGGACATGCAAGTCAATTCCAGATCTCTCGGCCATGCCTGCCCCTGGTCTGTTCCTGCCCCCCTGTCACTCTTGGCTTTACCCAATCCCATCCGTCATCCGCAATGCCGCCGCAGCTTTTCCCATCACCTCCCATCAATCATCCTGGATGATGCAGTACCTAGGTACGTGCCTACATGCCTAGTATGGGTTGCCGTATCCGTACGGAGACCCTTCCTTAGGTTGTCAGATGGCTCTACCTAATACAAAACAACAACAACCAGCCGAGGGACTCAATCAAGGTCACCCGAGGTGGAAAGGCTCTGTGTCGGCTTCAACGGCCCAACGAATTCTGACAATTGCACCCGATTATATGATGGAGCAAGGGCTCAACCCCATGGCGCCCCAGGCTGGGAAGATGGTCTTTGGCGAGGTGAGAGACACATCCGGCACCCCTCCGAACCTTCCGAATGAGTGAGCAGGTGACAGTGCCCTCCATTGACGGATTCATCAGCAACAGGTGGATGCGTTGTGCGAGCAGAGAACGGCGGCGCATTTCCAACGGAGGAAGGTTTTTATTCCGTCGGCTCACTTGCTCTGGAGGCCACGGACTCGGGGGAACAAAGCAGTAACGGAAAGCTTGCGCGGTCCATCGCGCCGCATCGCCCCGGCTTTCTCCAGCAAGGCTCTCGCATCAAGTCGGCAATGCTGGCCCGGGACTTGATTAGACAGTTAATTTTCGGCCACTGTCTCGGGCAGTTGGTGACTGCGCAATCTGCCCCGCGGTCGCTGCCTGCCCTTTCGTCGATTCCCGCGCGCGGTTTTCGCGGGTAAAGGCACCGAAACACGGCAGGTTTTGCATGCCGCCTTGGAACCGCAAAGTCGGGTACCTTAGGTTCCGGTAGGTAGGTACCTCAGGTTCCCTGGCCTCGGCGGCGATGGGTGAGGTGTGGAAGCGTTATCGCAGTATCGATAGCGGGGGCGGGCGCTACCTTATCAGCCGCGCTGTGCTACCTTACCCGTCTAAAGGATCGAGGTGGTGGTCATGTCCATAGGTAGCGCAAGTCCGATTCACCCAGGTTACGACGATAACGAGCCGGTTTGACACCGCACCAAGTGACCAGTTCGCCGTGGGAACCGCCTTGGAGCAGCTTGCCTCCATGTCAGTCTCAGTCTGGCGAAAGATAGTGTCAGGTTGATGGACGACCACCGCACCCTTTTCCAAGGCGAGCCAGGCCGCCACATGATCAACCAAGCGCCCCGTCGCCCGTCTTCTTCGTCTCTGACGGAGGAGATGGAGGTGGTCGGGCTGTGGTCTCGTGGGATGGGCAGGCCGCGCTGCTGGGAAGTGCGGAGAACGAAGCCGCCATCAGCGCCTTCCGCAGCTCAGCTCAGCTCAGCTCAACTGGTCGCTGCACTGTCCTCTTGGTCGTTCCGTCGACAAGCCCGTCTCCTACACCGTTGCAAGTCGCGGGCATGAGCTGATCACGCGGAGCAATCTGAAGTGAGACCACCGTCCAAGGGTACCATGATCCCGCCATTGAAACCGCTGTGTCTTGGGGAAAAGGCTGGGACGTAGCAATTGATTCTCCTCAACCCCCATCCGCCAACATGGCGTGGTTACCTTGGGTCGCTCTGCCGTCGGGAGTGGGGGGTTGCTGGACAATGAGGGCGCTCTCTCACCAAGGTAATTCTCTGGCGTGCAGATCTGGCGTGCAGATACCGGTGCACCACCCACAGGACCCTCATCAGATGTCGAGAATTTCGGTCAATTGACCACTGCCACTGCAACGATACCCTCCCGCGGGGCGTCTCTCGATGACAAGGAGCCTTCTTCGGCGGCCCCTTGCCGCGCTGCGCAATTCCACCGAGACGAGGGGTTCCAAGGAGGGGTAAATGCGGTCAGTGGTCAACGGTTAATTGGGGGGTCTTCTGTTTCGCCGACCTGGCCCTCCTCCATGCGATTTTGCTGAGACGCGCGATACGCAGCAATGCCGGCCGTCTCGAAGCGGCTGCGCGATACGGATTCCATTTCCAAATCATCAAGCCCGTCGTGCTCATCGTCGCCCGTCCCCCTGCTCACCACCCCTCCTTTTGTTCCGTGGCTCACGAGGCCCCCCCCTCTCCCCAAGCGAGGGCACATGTCAATCCGAAAGAACACCATCCCTTGCTGCAACAATGGACCGCATCCTTGTCTCCAGGCTGAGATGTTCGACTGGATTGCTCGCACGGCACCAGCGCGTCTGTACAGAGACGGCCTGCCTTATCCAGCAAGTACGGATGGGGCACTGAGGGGGAGCCCAAGGTACCTACCTGACATGGTATGTTCAGCAGAGGCCGGGGAGCCCCCTCAATGGGCTGCTGTGGCATGTTGAGTGGTCGCGGTGGTGAGATGAGCCGGCCCGTTCATGTCGCCATGGCCTTGCTCGTTGACTGACGGAATGAACCATTTCAAGACCAGGCAGTGCAGCTTGTCGGCAGGCTTCCCAGACAAACTCGGCGCCGGCGCGCACATGCCATGCATTTGGTTTGCTTGACTTGCCCTGCTCAACGTGAGTGTTTGCGCTGGGTTAGGTTAGCTGCTGAGGGGCAGCTTGTGTTCACCATGGCCGGTGACGGGCGACGGATCTAATCTTATCAATCACATCAGCTTAAGGTAGGTAAAGTGCCTACCTAGGTAAGTACTGTACTCCCTTATCTCCTCCCGGTCCTCCCGCACCCAGGTAAGGCTCAGTCTCTACATCTACACCCTTTCCACCTCTCCTCCGTTGTGGCGGGGGAAGCGTTTGCTGGTCCCCAGCTGTCAGCAACTGCAGAGGAGAACCAGGAGGTCAACGGCCGTATGGTAACGACTTTGTTGTTTCCTGGAAATCCATGCGCCAACGCACATTGAAAATAAACACATCTCCAGCGGCATTTCAATGTCTCTCGTCCAATCGAGGCAGCATCCGCAGTTGTTGTCAATGCGAGGAGCCAACAACACCTAACCAGCGCGGCGAGGGTTGCATGAATATGAGTAGTCTCACCCCGCGTAATTTCGCTACCTGTCAATCCAGCAAGTGTCCCGCTGGATAAACAATGAGCGTGCTCGCGTGATTTATGCATCTTGTCTCTGCGCACGCTGTTTACTCGTTCAACTGCCAAATTTGCGGATAGCGAACCGGCCCATGCCTACCATGTAGTCCGCTTCTCACTGGGCACGACTGGCCTTGTCATCAGGCATGGTCAAAAAACCATGCCAATGAACCAATTCCTTTTCAGCAGGGCGCCCCAACTTCCATGACTGACTCCAGGTCATCTGGGTCAACACGTCTTGTGCCTGTCACCGAGGCTGACTCCGGTTGAGAGCTGGGATTCTGCCTAAGCCTGGTTGTCCAGGAGGCGATGATGCCTCAACCCGTAGCCCTGGCATCCTCGTAGCAAAAGCCACCCAAAGTGCATTGGCCACTGCAGCTCCAAAGTTTTCACCCAAGACGTCTAAGCTGAGCTTTCGCCAACGAAGAACCTCGTGTCCCTCGCCCGAGTCCGCATTTTCCTCGTAGGTAGTCGGCGTTTTAGGGGCCAAGCCTACGCCGAGATGAATATGTGTCCAAGATGAACGACATGTCCTCCCAGGTTGTGAAAGTCATCTGGGGAGGGTTGGGTTACCAGCTCAGGTCTGCCTTGAATTGCATCCTTCCCCCTGCCTAAGTGACGCCATGGCAAGCCTGCTTGTCAAATATTAATCTTGCCAACTCCGAAGATAGTCAGCTCTACTACTCACTTCTCCTCGAAAGCATCTGTCCGAGCAGCCCGCGTTGGGCGAGGCTTTTGCCGCTGTGGCCCATGAGAATGAACGTGTATCCGACTAGCTGCAGACTCCCCAAGAGGCTGTAAGCCCCGAAACTTCCGATTCATCATGCGGCGGCTGCCTAAAGGAAAGCCAAGACCTAGGCTGCCACGATGACTCGTCATCGAGAGCCATTCATGAAAAGTCGTACACCACGAGGCTTTCCCTGCCGTCCTTGGTCTCTTTCAATACGATGACCATCTCGTCGTCGAAGCCCACCCAATTGCGTCGATCCTCCCATCGATCGGGCACGATTTCAGACCAAGACTCGTCAGCCTCGAAGGCAGCCGCCCCTGGACTCGAGTTGGGTCGGATTTCAATGCTCTTGCCACTGACGCGTCCCTCAAGCTCCCAAACTCGGATTTCTTCTCCTCGGGAACTGACGCTAACAGCCTTACCCCGCGCCGTTATCTCCGCGTCGCTGATGCCTGAAGTGTGACCCCATAGACGGATGCCTGGTGATACTGAGAGTTTTGTGGCATTAGAGGTGCAGACATGCAAAATCAAAGTGTTGTCCGCCATAGCCGCGAGGAGGTACGGATGGTTGTAGCACAGAGTCGTCGGACCATCTGACGTTTGTTTCGACGTCGGCTCTCGATCTTGTGGGACATTAGAGGCGGCAAACGAAGCCGAGGATGGGGTTCTTGTTGGGCTGGTAAGAGCGAGGCGAGTTGACACGATCTCGGACGAGCATATCGTGCCGGCTACTTGGCGCTGTATCTGAAGATCCTGAATGCCGATAGACCATCCTTCTCGTGTAGCATAGGTGTATGCGATTGATGCAATCACATACGACCCCATGTTCCGTATAGATAACGCCAGCGGAGCTTGGGACGTGTGCGACTTGAGAGACGTGATTAGAATCGGTGTTGGAAGTGAGGTGACGCCTCGTGATTTGCTGAGACTACTGCCGGCGTTTAATGCGTAAGATCTCTCCGGATGTGTCTCTTCCAGCTCACTCTCGGATCCTTGGAGGGTGGCACTCTCGGAGCCAGCCTCTGTTTCGCTCTCTTCCAAAATGGCAGTCTCTTTTTGGCGTCGGAGTGCGGACGCTGTCTCTTGAGGCGGCCGCTCGAAGTTGTACAATGAAATGAGCACGGATTCTGTGGCCGTCAGAACGAAAGGGTGTCGATAAGCGATTCCGATGAGCTGGCCGTTGGTAGACTTCTCATGTTTGTACCTCTCCAGCAACCTGCCGTCTCCGAGGTGAAGCCTCCAGACGCCGAAGCTACCATCCAGGAAACCGACCGATATATCAAGACTTTTAGCCTCGAGTGCTTGTTCGTCAATCGCCAGGCACGTCGGCGTGGACTTGTCGTTTCCGTCCATCAGCCCAATCTGTGCTATCGGTTGCCTCGTCCTGAGATCCCAAGCCCGCAGCCCCGTAACGCAGTCTGCGGTCACGGCCATACCCTCAACAACCTTGACTAAAGTCTTTCTTGTCCGAGGTGGGTGGAATGTCGTTTCGCTAACCTTAAGCTCCTCCACCGTGGCATTCCCGCGGGCCCAATTATGCCGCAGTTTGTACTGGCGCTTCCAGTCGGCCATCTCTCCGGATGCGCCTCTCCGGCCCCATCCGCCGTCAGCCCAACCCGTTCGCCTGGACGAATAGTGAACTCTTGTGCTTTCTCTTGTCGAACCATTTCGAAAACCGGGTATTCTTAAAGCGCGGGGGAGAACAAAACGATGGTAGTACAGGGTTCGCCACAGCTGGGAGTCGGCGGAGAGGCGGTAGAAGCGGCGGGATACCGGGGCTGTGCCCAGGAGACTCGAGATGGACAAGAAGGACAAGATGCGAACGAGAATCTCGTCGGAGAGCGAGGATAGAACGTCAAATGCGACGTCGGGCTTCGCATCGAGGATCCTGTGTTGGTCGCTGCTGATGTTGCGATTCGACACGGTGAGACGCGCACGCTTGGCAGGAGAGCGTTCGTCGACGCCGGCGGGCGCACGGTGTTGTGTTTTGCGCAGCATCTTGTTCAATTGCGTCGGTCGCTCTTGGAGTCCCTCCTGGGTGATGCGACGGCAGCTGCGCTGCAAAGGACACGCGACAATGCCCGTGTCGCTGGGTGGTGGCGAAGCAAGCAAGAGTGCGTCGCACAATTCCAAGTTGCGGCTCGAAGGCGTGTTGAAGGGACGGGAAAGTCGTCTAATATCTGTTTGGTACCTAAGGTACTGTGCTACTCTGGTTGAGCTTTGGCATGCACAGACCACCATGCGGGCGGTGTACTTGGTAGACCACACTAATTAAGTTGCACCTTACGGATAGCGTGCTAGGTATTGGGTATCTTACGAATACGTGCCAAAAACACGGCTGGCGTACTAGCTAAGGTACAGGTAAGGTACTGTGTACTTGTTTACCTTAGGTACCTCCTAATCAAGTCTCGGGTCTTCGCAACAGCTAGACCGCCCTGTCCAGCGACTGCCCTAGACACATTCCGTAGTACATGCCCTTCTTCTGCAGCAGCTGCTCATGATTCCCACTCTCGACAATCCGTCCACTGGAAAATACAAAGATGACATCGGCATCCCTAATGGTCGACAGCCGGTGGGCAACCGATATTGTGGTCCGCCCCTCCGCTGCACTCTCAAGAGCGGTTTTGACTACCTTCTCAGACTGCGTGTCCAGTGCCGACGTGGCCTCGTCGAGGAGGAGGAGCCGCGGCTGGCGTATCAAGGCTCGGGCAATGGCAATTCTCTGACGCTGCCCACCTGAGAGCTGGAGTCCTTGGCTGCCGCAGCGAGTGTTCAGGCCGTCGGGCAGCGATGCCACGAAGTCGTGAATGTTTGCTTGCCTGCAAGCCGCAAGTATCTCCTCGTCCGTAGGGTCCGCGTCTTCAATCCCGAGACCGACGTTCTCCCGGATCGACCCCTGATACAGAACGGGCTCCTGCTGAACGAGTGCGAGCTTCTTCCGGTATTCTTGCTTGCTCTGGAGCTTGATGGGCAATCCGCCGACGTCGATTCTGCCGCTACTCGGGTCATAAAAACGTTCCATCAGGCTGATCATCGTTGTCTTGCCGCACCCAGATGCTCCCACGAAGGCTGCAAACTGCCCGCTTCGAATCTGCCATGTTTTAGCCATTCGTTGTGGGTTTGTGAGAAGTTGTCATTGCTCACAGTAGTGCTGACCCCCTTTAACACCTTGACATGAGGGCGTTGTGGGTATGAGAACTCCAGCTCCTGGCAGGCTAGTGTACCGTCTCCTCCAGACTTATCTTTGCTCTCTTCGTCGTCGCCGTCTCCCTCTGAGAAGGACAAAGACTTTCGAAGACCAAAGATGTAGTTGGCGGAAACCCTCGCTTTAGTTATGCCTACCAGTGGTCAGTCATTCATGCTGTGTAGGTTTAACCGAGATTACTCCTCACTGGTACTGAACTGGAAGAAAATAGCGGCCGATTCGCCACTAAATATGACGGCGATGAAGACGGTGTAGAACTGTGAAGTTGTGTACTCGCCCGTGGAGATCAGACGTCCACCATACCAAAAGCCCAGGGCCATGGCCAGAAAAGACACAGACTGGCTTAGAGAATACCAGAACATCCTCCACCCTAGACTCTTGATCGATCTCTGGGAGATCCCCTTGAGCGAGCCGACGTATTTGTCCACTACTTCGTTCTCAAGAGCAAGGGACGATACGGTTCGGATGGCCATGACTGCTTCGGCCGCGAGACCGCTGCTCAAGGCGAATCGAGAGGCCGTGTCTCTATCGAGCTTATACTCGAGTCGGATTCGTAGCCAGCCTGAGAAAACCAGTGGAGGCAAAGCACCGAGGACAAGGACGAGCCCAAGCTTCCAACCAACTATGATCGCCAAGACGCAGCTCGATGCCAAGTTCACTACGTTGACAAAGATGAGGCCAAGGTTAGCCGACATGAGCTCCTGGAGATTGGTGGGTTCGCTGGAAAGCCTGGACACCAGAGCGCCAGCAGTGTTTGATGGATGATCGAAGAAGGACATGTCCTGCCTCATCGTGTTGTCAAATAACTCTAGTTTATAGGCCTTTATGACTTCCTGTGTTTGTTTCAACTGTCAGAAACTGAAGAGAGAGAGAGAAAGAGAGTTGGAGCCCGATAGGAGCTTACCTGGGAGATGATATTGCAGGCCACGCCTAACATGGCATAGCCTATCAGGTTACCGATCGCCACGACGAAGAACATCAGTGAAAAGAAGTCGCCACGACCCGTCATTTCGCCTCCCTCGTGTTCGAAAGCCGCCATGGTCTTCGAAAACAATATAGCCACGGCAGGATAAGTAGCTCCTGTGGCAGGTGTCAGTGACAGGACACCCTCAAGAGCAAACCACAATTTCGAATCTGATCGAGTGGAACTTGCTTACCGCCCATCAGAAATCCAAGCATCATCCAGAAAAACGGGTGCCAGAGCGATTTCTGTTCCTTGAACACGAGCCAAATGCATTTGATGAGACCGTAGTTCACGACTGCAACTTCCGACCTGTCATATCCAGCCACATCTCTCCTCTCGTTTCTTTTATTTTCGATGTCGGGTTTGGTAGTATCTCTGAACACATTTTGGTCCTTGTTGTTCAGGTCCACGCCTGCATCCGTGTCCATACTGACACCTTGCTCGGTCGAGTCTTCCGAGATCTTCTTTCGTTGTCCGAGGTCTTGGGCACGAACCAGGCGTGCGTATGCTCCGTCCAGTGCCATGAGTTCCGAATGAGCCCCCTGCTCAACAACGTGGCCTTGGGACTCGAGGACAACGATCTTGTCTGCCTTACGGATAGTTGAAAGCTTATGAGCAATGATGAGCATGGTTCTTCCTTGGCCGACATTTTCGAGAGCTTCTTGAACAAGTTCCTCGGCTGCAGGGTCAAGAGCGCTCGTAGCTTCGTCGAGCAAAAGCACCTGGGGATTCGATATTATGCTTCTGGCAATCACCAATCGCTGTTTTTGACCACCAGACAAGCTTGCTCCTCGCTCGCCCAGTCTGGTAGAGTACCCCTGTTCAATGTACGATGATTAGCCCGCAGTCCAGCGCGCGATGACGGTGTTTGAGGTGTGCAGGCCGGCAGCAAACTCACCTCTGGCATTTTTTCGATAAAACCATGCGCGAATGCAGATCTGCACGCGTCTACAACCAATATTTGCTTCTCTTCGTCAGGCAGGGTGCTCAAGCTCGTGCCGGTCAGACCGTATGCGACATTCTCAAAGATGGTGCCATGAAAAAGTGTCGGTTCCTGTCCAATAATGTTAGCACCCTCCTCAGCCACAGGTATATCAAGTTGCTTACTTGTTGCACAAGCCTAATGTTTGTTCTCAGCCACTGAACGTTCAGATCTTGGATCTCATGACCATCCAGAGTTATGTGGCCGCTGGATGGCGTGTACCACCTCTCAAGCAGCCCGACGATGGTACTTTTACCAGACCCGCTGGCGCCGACAATGGCAGTTTTCTTATTGGCAGGGATCGAAAGACTCAGCCCGTCTAGTACTGGGGCCATGGGTCGTGAGGGATATGAAAAATGAAGATCCGAGATTTGGATGTCGCCTAAACAAGTTGCAGGCTTCAGGCCGTCCGAGGACAAGGAGTCGATCTTGGAAGTGCGGTCTCTGGTCTGAAAAGGCTCCTGTGCAGCTGCAGCCGCTTTTGAAATGGAGATGGACTGGGGAGCAATCTGCGTTAATGCCTGAGCGGCGACGATGACCGCAAAGATGACGGTGACGATAGTGCCTGGATCAGTTATCTCGCCGCTGGCGTACATGCGGATACCTCTCCAAAACGCCAAGCCGTAGCCGGAATAGATGCAGAAAAATTCTACGGAGAATAGGATGGCGTAAACTGGTGACTTTTTCATACCAACTTTCCTGGCATCTTCAAGGATAGCCTCGAATTTCCTAGATAGTTTTGGGTATGCCCAGAACGCATGAACGGTGCGAATACTGGCGAAAACCTCTTGAGCGAGAGATCCTGCCCGAGAGTAAATGTCGAATATTCGGTATTCGTATATAGTATCATAGACAACGCAAACGGCGGTTACAGCAAGGTTGATAGGGACGATACCAACGATGATGAGAGTTAGCTTCCACTGGATTGCAAATGCCACGATGAAGGCCGTGATGAACATGGAGCAGGCCTGGACGATGAGACCCAGCTTTTCAGATATCCCCTGGTTGATCAAATTGCCGTTTGTGGTGACCTGACCGGCGATGGACGACGAGGCCGGCAAGTCGAAGAAGGCCATGTCTTGGCGCAAAGTCTGCCGGAGAAAGTCCACTCGGAGGGCTTTGGTGGTCCGCAAAGCTGTTACAGCAGCGAAGAACTACACGTTCATCTAGATGAGCCCGGCGGCAAAGAAAAGCAGACTCGGCGACACGTACCGTCCAGATGTACGTGAGCACAAATTTCCCCACGAAAAGGTAGATGTAGTATAAGCTGTGTTGGGTTAGCACGCGCGGCACGAACTGGAATGACACAGGTGCGACACACGTGAATTTGTTGACTTCGTCTCGGTAGATACCCGGGCTCAAGGATCCCCGAGCAAATTGGTTGAAGATAGTAACAAATTTGCCGAAGACAATGTCCATCAGGGGGAGAATTGTGCCGGAGCCGATCATGGCGCTGACGGCGAGTGCATTCAGCCACCAGCCTGTCCGGTCGGTGTACGTGAATACCCTCTACAGAGATAGTTGATTAGTGGAGCATGCATTTGGCGGCATTTTCATGGACACAAACCAGGTAGTAGGCAAATTGGCCGGCCTTTTGCTCTTGCTCGTCCGGTGGATCCGCGGCGCGGAGCTCGGTCGGCTCGGAGTCGGAGCGGTGGCCGGCGGGCAGTCCCGCATTTTCGGCCGGGACTCCGGCCGCCACATGTGACATGGCGGGAAGGTTCGGCAGTGCCGCCAGGCGGCCAGGCCAGTGAAATTCGTTGGACGGAGTCCGCGGAGATGCGCTGTCGATGGCGACCAACCAGCGGCGCTACTGCGAATACAGGACCGGCGCACGGCAAATCACCTAGGTAAGGTAGGTAGGGTGCTCGGCGTGGCGTGCCGACCGGGGCTATGGCGAACTAAGGTACCTACTTACCTTAGCTTAGTGGCCCTGTCCCGGGCAGCGGATCCGGGTTGTTTGACGGGATAACAACGAGCGACTCGGACAGAGTGGGGCTGTTCGGCTTATAGTGGGACAGGGACAGACAGCCGACTGAGTGAGGACTTTTACGGAATGGAGGGATGCTGGCTGGTGCGACGACGCTTAAAGCACTGACGAAAGCTTAAGCATAGGCGACGGAAACGGGAAGTAAAAGAAGGGACGACGGCGGATCAATACAGCTTTTACAGTCCGTTACATCGGCAGCTTCTAAAACACTAAAATTCAGAATTTTCACCCCTACACCCCACCCCTACCACTACACCTATTTTACCTTAATACTACGAATTTAATTATAATCTTTATTATAAAGACTAATTAATAGTTTAAATAACTTTATATAAGGCCTATAATTTAGATTTTAGTATTAAGTAAGTTAATCTTTTTTTATAACTATTTTATTTACTTTAGTATCTTATTATTAATAGTAATTAATAATAATAAGTAGTATATAGTATTTAATAGACCTAAAGTTTATAAATATCCTTAATTAAACTCTAACTATCTTTATTATTACCTATTTATTACTTAATACTCTCTAAGAAATACTACTAGGTACTATTAATAAAGTTAATTACCTCTCTATTATTAGTTCCCTTAGTAGTCTATACGTATAACTAAATACTAAAGTTATTTATTACTTTAGTCGTTCCTATTATTACTTACTATAATAGTATTACTAACTCTTAAAAGTTATAAATTATTATTATTTAGTTTTTAATAGTATAGTAATAACTAAAGTTATTATAGTTAAAGTAAAAAAAGTAGAGAACTATATTAATAATCTTAATAGTAATAGTAATAGTAGTAGTACTAAAATAACTATTAGTTCTTATTAATAATACTTAGTTTA
>JAOWMA010000214.1:0-91217 GCA_025962755.1 Colletotrichum tropicicola | reverse complement strand
AAAATAAGGTCTTTAAATAACTTTAATTATTTAACTATAATAATAAAGTTTTTAATAATATATAAATATTTTTAATAGTATAATAGTAAAATAAAATAAAATATAATAATTATTTATTATCTATAAAATTTTGTATTTTAGTATAGGTAAGTATTCAGCCCCTATCTAAAAAGGCTAATTTCAGTGTTTTGGAAGCTGCCGATATAACGGACTGTATTATAATCTTTGTGTGGGGGTGGGGCCGGGCTGCTGCGGTTTAGAAATATATATGTGTTGAGGGGCTGCAATTGGGATGCTTTCCGCATTGGAGAGAAAACCTATCCATTGGTTGGATGGATGGATGGCGAACCGAGAGGAAACGGGCCATTTGGAAGCTTCCATCTTGGCTGGGAAGCCCACAGTGCGCAGTCGCTGCCAACAGCACACCCGGGGTCCTCGTCTCCTCCGACGCCGTTCCGCCGCGACAGAACCTCGACTCCAGCGAAACATCCGCACAGTGCGCCGCCTGCTCCGCCGCTGCGATCTGAATACCCAGAAAGGGAATTTGGCTGCCACACCATGCACCCGACCCGCCAGACCCTAGACCCCGGTTCCCCCGCAAATTGGAGCTTTGTTGCCGCCCCCGGCCTGCGGGACGCCCCCCTGGCCCCTCGCCTACCAGCTGAGCCCCTCCCGACCAGGTTTGAACGGCCCTCGATGGCTCCGCTAGCGCCCGTCTTAATGCCGAAAAGAGTGACGTTGACTGCCTGCAGGAAGGAGAACGAAGGAGAATGAGAGAAAAGACGGCGGCACGAATGGCTGCCACCTGTTCTGCGAGCTTCTCGGACTTCCGATCGTCGCCATGGCTCTCATCACTGTATAAACACCTACCCAACCCACAACCCACCCACCAACCCCTGGCATCATGACACATCACCGTGACAGACTACTCCTTTAGGGCACGTCGGTCTACCGCTGTTGATCCCGTCTCGCAATCGACCGTTCTTGCGGAGTGGAGCGGAGCTCGTCGCAAGTCAAACTCGGTTGACGGCGCCGTTCTTCCGCCCCCTCCCGCAGGACATCCGGACGAACCTTGGATCCAACGGAGCCGTCGTGGCTCCCCGTCGGAGGCCCTCTGCACGACCGGCTCACTCGGAACTCCACAGAACGGCCTGGACACCATGCACCATGCGCGTCTCCGGCATCTCAGATCTGATGCCACCCGGGTGCACCATGCAAGTGCAAAACTGCCGTGAAGTTCATTACGCGGCCAAAAGGAAAACAATCGTACAGAAAGGTATATCCGTCGTCACGAGGCATTACCCCTCCTCTACCCTCCTCCAACCCGGTTTCATCAAAATTGAAAGTGGGCTTCGACCCAGAATCGTCTGCCCTGGCTCTCATACCACATAGGCACACTCGGTCGCGTTGCCTTGCGTGCAGAAAGTCATCTGCACTGGCTCCGACCTGACTCCGCGGGCGACCATTCTCTCCCTGAACTCAGCCAGTCTCGGCGCCGCGTCGAACTGGCTTCTGTTTCGTCCCGACCCGTCTTGTCGTCCTGACCACAACACCTCGCCAGCCGCACTAGCCCTGGGCCACAAGATTCCATCGATGCTGACGGGATCAATCGACTCGCTCCATGCCGCCACCTCACCTCCAAGAACCAACTTCGCTTCCTCATCCGTGAGGTTCGCCCGCGGGTCGTGCGAGTACATGAGCCGCCATCCTTTGGCCGGCGTGCACCAGTCGTTGAAGGGGAAGAATTGCTGGAAGGCGGCTCCGTTGTCAAAGTTCATCCAGTGGCCCCGACCACAGTCGAGATACTGTGCACGTCAGCTGAAGTCCCTCCACGCCGACCACGGAGGACATGTATAACTAACCCAGAAATTGTAGTTGCTGTCAATCACCTTGTGGCCTTGGCTCGTCAGGTTCTTGACTGCACCATTGCCCAGCCAGGACTGGATCACCACGTCATCACCGAGGGTGACATTCCACTCGAGTGCCATCTCCTCCCAAACAAAAGGCACAAGCCCATGTTTGCGGATTCGGGCGTGATTCTTGTCCATGAATTTCTGCAGAAGCGGCCGCAGCACTTCGGTTGAATTGGACTTGACGCCCTCGTCCAGCATCGAATCGTTCTTGTTCAGTTCGTCGCCACCAGTGTGGAAATACGCCGAGTACGGGTTGATTCGTGGAAGGAGATCGTCAAAGAGCCTGTCCAGGAAGTCGTCCACGCGACTATCATTCATCTTGAAGGCACCGCAAGGCGGCTCCAGACACCACCAGTAGTAGGGCTGCTCGTTGTAGGCCACAATGAGCTCCGGATACGCAAACGACACCGAACCAATGTGGCCAGGCATGTCAATCTCAATGATTGGCTCGATTCCTCGATGAACTGCGTATTCCTGGATTTTGGCCAGGTCTTCCGGGGTGTAAGAGAGACCCTTCTGATAGGCTCCCTTGGCGGATAGGTCAGGCATTGCAGGAATGTCAAGCGGCCATGACTGCGAATCCGTGATGTGGATATGGATCCGGTTCAGCTTGTTCCACGACATGGCGTCGATGACCCTCAAAACGTCTGGGACGGGATAAAAATTCCGCGCAACATCGATGAGAATTCCGCGATGCGCGTAGGTTGGCTCGTCCTCGATCGAGACGGGCGCCAGCGGGGTGTACCAAGAAGTGCCTGAGGAGTGCTGGTAGAAGAGCTGCGCGAAAGATTCGAGCCCTCTCAGGACGCCCGTGGAAGACTTGGCCCCAATCGTGGCCGCGCCGTCCTCTGTGACGTTGAGCGTGTACGATTCATCAACCTCGCCAGCGAGAGGCTTGAATGTGTTCGGTTTGTCTTCCCCTGTTTGCGTGATCTGCAAAGACTTGACCGCCTTCTTGTCCGCCGCACTCACATCGGGCTCGAACTGGCTGTTCTTGGGGTGAAATTTCCAGGGGACGAAGTTCTGCTCGAAGATGGCGGCCATGGCGCGCGACACGCCGCCCTGAACGATGTCTTTGCTGCTGAAAGTCGAACCTGGAGCTGGGCTATACCCGTAAGTGTAGGGCAGCTGCAGGTTGAACATAGTCTCAGTATCCTGTGCGTTTTCACGGAGAGCAGAGTCGGGAGGAGGAAACCAGCGTACAGATCCCCCATTGTAAGTAATTTCCAAGGTTTGACTTATGAACAGGACATTTTTGCCCGTCGAGAGCTTCTTGGGAGCCGGCCAGATGCTGGCGTTGACTTGGCCCAGTGCGAGAGCGAGGCAGGCGAGAAGGAGACGGGGTAACATGGTGGGCGGAGTTCAAGGAGGGGGAGCGAAGTAACAGACGAGAAGAGGAGGCCCCGTTGCTTCGTCTTTTCAACCAGCAGATGCTCGATCGCGGCTGTTGTTTATACAAAAAAGCGTTGCACGAGGATGCGGCTGTGTACGGCGGACCTGGCCCCGTTGGAGGAAAGCTTCTCAGCCACCCACAAACCAGATGTGTCTCGTGCCACCCTAGCCTGCAGCAAGAGGAAACGAACAAGGACGCAACGGCAGGTGCCCGTAGATCCGTGGTTCGTGGCTCTTTGCTGTACAGACAGGACAAGCTGAGGCAATGTTGGTGGTTGGGAGTAAGTCCAATGAAGCGATAGCGTGCTGCGTTAGGACGGCTCCGGTTGACGGCGCAACGTTACGTCAAGCTTCGAGGTCGACTTGAGTCGGCTTGACGACCAACGCTACCGCTGGCGACGAGGGGGGCTGAGTGCTTTTGTACGGGATCCCTGAGTGATGGGTCGGTTTGACGGGTCCCGAAAAAGAAAAGCAGACGTATCGAGCACGCCGCGCAGCGACTACAGTCTGCAGGGCAGTGTCGGGGAGATGGTACGATGCATGCAATGTGTTGATCTTGCCTAGGGCCCGTTCGTGGACGGCAGACGCGGATTTGATTCGTCGTCCTCCCTGGAGCACAAGGGGGATGCCTTCATCAGACTTCAAGGCACAGGCGAACCACGGCGAAGACAGCGGCTGTGCGCAAACGCCAATGCCACGGCAGGGACCAGAGGAGCTGAAAGGGCCGGAGGATGCGGAAAATAGGTTTTGGTGCCCCGGGCTGGAGTTAGGTTGGGACGGACAGTAGGTAGCTCAGACGGTGGTTTTCCGCAGATGTTCGTACAGTTGCAATGAGCAGACGGCCACCTACTGACCAGGTGCAAGAGTGATCGTAATGGAATCGAGTGGGTGTACCAGCTGGGGCGTTGGTGATGATGCACGGAACATGGAAGAGCGTACTATGAGCGGCGATTGGCATCATCATCCCACCCGCGAGGGGCCATGCGGAAGGGCAAAGAGGGGAAGAAACAGCCCAGGGAGCCAAGAAACCAACGGGCCACCTCAGTCTACCAGCCGGTGGCGGCAGGGGGCGGGGACGGCACTGGGCCACTAAGTCAACTCTAATTGCCGGCCAATGGCCAAGGTGACGGAAAAAGGCCCGACATGCAGGCGCGTTTCTCGATCAAGATGGGCAACCTGGAGCCAAGGTTCCAATGTCAGCCAAGCACCGACGTGACAGCTTGCAGCCCGGCCGGAGATCTGCAACGTGCCTACCTCAAGGTACCTAGGTACCCAACCCAACGTAAGACCCTTATCTGCCGGGCCATGACAGTATAAGGTACATGACCTACCAGTGCCTACCTAGGTACCTTCCTAGGTAGCTCACGAGTATACCCACAGGTGATGGGTAAGTACCTATCCGTAAGGTAGGCCTCAAGATAGCTGACTTCGCGCTTCGGGGGAGGACGACTGACTAATGCAGTAGCTCCAAGTCTGCGTCTGCATTGTAACATTTCATTGACAATGGGTGGGGAGGGGCGACAGGTGCGGCAAGGCAGGCAAGGCGGAGGCAGAGGCAGAGGCAGAGGCAGAGGCAGGGAGCTTCAGCTTCATCGTCCCTCGCATCTACGGCCACAGACACCCCCCAGGTCGCAACTTGACGATCAAAGAAATCCGCCAAAAACCGACAATGCCTTCCCAACCCGAAGGTTCTCGCCTGCAGTTCCCAAACACGCCTTGGGCGGCAGCAGGTCACGAACCCGACATGGGAAAGAAAGAATCGTCCCTCTCTCTTTCTCTCCCTCTGTCTCTCTCGACGCATCCACGCGGAGCATCGACGACGAGGTTCAAAGAACATCAATCATCAACCACTACGAGTCCCGACAATGCCGTCTTTGACGGTTGGCTTATCGATTGCAAGAAACTGCCCAGGATGCGGTCAGAAAGGTGCGACAATGGTTGGGTAGCACAATGGACCGTTTCGCTGAGTAAGCCTGAAATAGTAAAGTGGATGCACTTTCCAGCCACTTCCAGTTTTTGCACCTCCACCTCCTCCTCTGCAGCGTCTTGAGCCTTGACACACCAGCCGGAATCACGTGACATCGTCCAATCCCAATCCAGCAAAGTGCACTTGTGGGGCAGCCCGAACCAAGACCGTTCTCTGGTTCACTTGCCTATCTGGATTCACTTTTTCATCATACACTGCATTCTTTTGTTGCTCGCGTGGACCTGCAACTCCCTCAACCCAGAACGAGTGCTTGCCATCTATATACCCCTCCGCAGGCGACCACACCCACCGCGCGACTCTTTGCTTCGACCCGTCTGTGCGATTCGCTGGCGACCTCACTGCCGCCAACCGCTGCTCTCCGCCCGTTGCGCTACGCGTCTCTTTTTCGCCGCCCCCTCCAAAACCTCCAGATACCTCAGCTGGCGATCGCACTCGAAGCCTGACGCGACTCCGCCTCGTCGGCGTTCTTCAAAATGACGGTCCAGGTCGTCCTCAACACCCCGCTAGCGGATGCCCTGAGCGCCGCCATCCAGCCAAAGCTCGCCGAGGCCGGATGGGCATCTGGCTCCGATGACGACACCGCGCTCGCCGAGTACATTATCCTTATGCTTGTCAACGGCCGATCGCAGGAACAGATCGCGAACGAGCTTGCAACTGATCTTCTCGGTCTGAGCCCCGACGATCCCGCGGCCTTGGCCTTTGCGGGATGGCTCTTCCAGCAAGCTGAGCAACTGAATGCGCAGCTGAACGGCTCCCATTCTGAAGGTGTCGACACCATCGCGGGCATGTCCCAACATAACGCCGCATCTGGTGATATCGACACTGACATGGGTGCGAGCGATGCCAACGAACTGAACGCGTATGCCCCTCGTTGTCAAATCGTGTCTTTTCAATTACTAACTACCCGTAGACCGACTGGTCCGCGTTCAATGCGAAACGGTCCCAACCCTCGAGGCGGCCGCGAGAAGCGCATGCTGGGCCACATGTCAAAGGCCATGGACAGGTCGGGCGATTCCGTCCTTCACCGTGTCCGCGGCAACGACAGAATCAATTCTCACGCTCGCGGACCTCCCAGCGGACCTCGAGGCGGCATGGGACGCGGCGGCCGTCCGATGAACGGCCGCGGCGTCAATATTCAGGCTGGCCTTAACGCTATGGCGGGCATGAATGGCCAACATGGAGTACCTCCCGGTATGAACGGCATGAACGGCGCCTGGGGAATGCCCGGACAGCAGCAACCCTCCCAGATGGATCTCATGGCAATGATGGAGCAGCAGGCACAGATGATGTCTCAACTCCAACAACAGCTCATGAATCAGTCTGGTGGTCGCGGCGGGCGTCGCGGCGGCAAGTCTTTATTCGATCGCACTCAAAACCGTAACAACTTCCGGAACCGCCAACAGCCATCAGACAAGCCAGACTCAGCAATGATAGAAGGAGGAGCCGAAGGCGAGGATGTCGAAATGGGACAGTCCAAGCGCGAACCGCCCAACCCGGACGAGACGGTGTGCAAATTCAACCTCCACTGTACAAACAAGGAATGCAAATTTGCGCACCAGTCTCCTGCGGCGCCGCCTGGTACCGCCGTGGACCTCAACGATGTCTGCACCTTTGGCGCCGCATGCAAGAACCGCAAGTGTGTTGGCCGCCATCCCTCCCCGGCAGCGAGACTTGCCCACCAGGGCGAGCAAGACTGCAAGTTCTTCCCCAACTGCACAAATCCGAGATGCCCATTCAGGCACCCCGACATGCCGCTGTGTCGTAACGGCGCTGGATGCACTACACCGGGTTGCAAATTTACGCATGTTAAGATCAAGTGTAGATTCAACCCTTGCAAGAATCCTCACTGCGTCTACACACACGACGAAGGACAGCAGGGCGTGTTCAAAGACAAGGTGTGGACTGCAGATGGCAACGATCACGTCAGCGAACGGCAGTTCGTGGACTCAAAGGCGGAGACTGAGGTAATACTTCCTGACTCCGAAAACGCCGTCAACCAGGAGCAGAGCAACGTCCAGGAGGTCATCAGCTAGAGAACGAAGCTGAAGAAGTCGTGTCGCACCTGGAAGCGGACTCCCACTCATCAATGTCCAATGCGTGGGCAAACAACGAATCGGCAAGCTGGAAAAACGGATCGGGAGAGGTTTACAGTCAAGAGGACGGTGGATTCACCAGTCCGCGACGCTGGTGGAGAGGTTTCTACAAAAAGAGGCCCAGCCGGCCGGATAGGAGCAGCGACTTCTTGTATGATAATTGGACGATGATGTATGGCCATAGCGGCAGGGCACTTTTGGCGTTGTGGGTGCAATTACTTTCTTCGTGTATAGACATGGTTTCAGGCAAACTGGAACAGCACGACTCGCAAGACCCCAAGATTGTGGTCTCCGAGAGCGTTGGGGCAAGCAATGCATTTGTTCTTCTGGCCTCACAAAGCGTCTCTTCGTACTGAACTCGTGAATCAGGCAACCTGGTGGAACCTCCGTTTCGTCCGGATATCCGTAGGGAGACGTCGTTCGAGACGGTGGGTCCCCTTCAGAAGTAGCTTCCCTGCCTGTGCCGAGAGCTGCAGGCCCTAAGGTGCTTTAGCTAGGTAGGTCCCCTGCGCAGAACAATTGTTTGCCGTGACGCCACTTTCCCCGGCAACAAGCCGTGCCGACAACCAATGCGCCTTTCCCTCGTCAAGTCATTACGCTTCTCAATGGTCTCTAGGAGAGCCGACGATGCGTTCATGGCTCTATTGAGGTCCTATCACTCGCGGCGCTTCTGTCGCGTGGCTGCTGGCTTACGCAACGGCGTCGCGGCTTCGCGATTCTCGACAAGCGCCTTCCTCGCGGCAGCCTCCCCACGGGCCGAGAAGCAGGAATCCAGCCAAGGACTCCAGTCGACTATCGCACATGTGCCGAAGAATGTCGCGATCATTGGCAGCGGCATCACCGGCCTTACGACGGCGCACTACCTTGCCAAATGGCTCCCTGAGACCTCCCACATCACCATCTACGATGCTGCCGACCGTGTAGGCGGATGGATCGACACGCAAACCTACGACGTCAACGTCAACGGGCAGGACGCCAAAGTTCGCTTTGAGCATGGTCCGAGATCACTGCGCGGCATGGGCAAGGATACGTGGAAGCTCGACGACTTTGTGATGTGGGACCTCGTTCGTTACCTCGCCCTCCCCTATGCTTCGCACTGGAAGTGACCGCTGACCATTGTTCCAAATCTGTAGCTGAGAGACCTCCGGATGATTGAAGACTATATAGGAAAACCATCTCCGCCCCGATATATATACTATCCGGACCATCTGGTACGCTTGACTCCATGGAAGGCACTGGTAGAGCCGGTTTTCAAAGGTGCCATTCCAGGCCTTGTGGAGGCCTTATATCGCCGTTCCAAGGCCCGTCGCGAGACGAGGCCATCGGATATGTCTGTCGCCGAGTTCATCAAGTTTGCCACGGGCCGTCCGGAGCTGACGGATAACATGGTATCAGCCATAATTCACGGCATTTGGGGCGGTGACGCAGACAAGCTCAGCATGCGTAGTTTCATGCCTGCACAGTGGTGGCGCTTCTTCGTTGAGTCTGACGAAGGCGGCCGAAGTGTGATGGTATCACAGAGCGAGTCTGGGTTATCCAGAACTATCGGGCGCGACAAACAGCTGAGGGGCTGGGCACGCCAATCCCAGAAGGACCAACTTGTGTTCTTCAAGGACGGCATGAGCAGTCTGCCAAGTGCCATCGAAAGAGACCTGAGGAAGAAGAAGAACGTTACGTTCAAGCTGGGCGAGCCCATTGAAAAGCTCAGATACGCCAAAAAGCAGAATAGTGTTGCGGTGGGTTCCCACCCTCTACCACGTATCGCGAAAGTTTCTAATACATGCCTAGGTCACGCCGAGAAATTCTGAATCCCCAGTCTACTTTGACAAGGTGATCTCCACAACGACGAGTAAAGCTCTACACGCCATGGTGAGTGGGAGTAGAGAACTGGCTAGAGACGGCCTGATCCCTGCTCTCGCCGATTCTCCAAACGTGTCCATCATGGCGGTCAACGTGTGGTATCCGGAGCCCAACCTTAACCATAAGTACCGTGGCGTCGGCTATCTCGTGCCGCGGTCCGTCAAGGACAATCCCGAGGGTCTCCTGGGCGTATTCTTTGACTCCGATGTCGTGCCGCTGGCGAAGGGCGAGACCGACGGCACCAAGCTCTTCGTCCTTATGGGCGGCCACTATTGGGACAACCTCGCCACGCCGCCCTCTGAAGAAGAGGGCATCGAGATGGCCAAGGCTGTTCTCGAGCGCCACCTCGGCATTCCCAAGGATGAGCCCTGCTTCGCCCTGGCCAAATTCGCCAAGGACTGCATCCCGCAGCACCACGTCGGCCACTGGAAGCGCATGGCCTTCGCGGACAGCGAGATGGACTATGAGTTCCGGGGCCAGCTCGCCGTCGCGGGCGGTTCGTACACGAGCATAGGTGTCATGGGCGGCATCCGCGCCGGCTACGACATGGCCAGGCACATCAGCAAGGCGACGCAGGACCACGTTGGAGAGACGGGTCTAGGGCAGTTCCAGGAGCATGAACCACAGCTGTTTTATATACACCGTTCGGACATGATAAAAATGGGCCGCGACATTGCACCCAGTGCGGGATGGTTCCAGAGGATATTTGGTTAAATCAACATTGCGCCTGTCGCTGCTACCATGGAGACGTACTCGGTCAATTTTGCGTCGATTACGCTGCCACGTACCTGGGTTGGTGCTTGGGAACGAAATCTAGGGTTTCCAGATATTTGCGCGCATCATGGTAGAACTCCAGAGG
The DNA here is from genome assembly GCA_025962755.1 of Colletotrichum tropicicola. Taxonomy (NCBI): domain Eukaryota; kingdom Fungi; phylum Ascomycota; class Sordariomycetes; order Glomerellales; family Glomerellaceae; genus Colletotrichum; species Colletotrichum tropicicola. The sequence continues at coordinate 81,113 of JAOWMA010000214.1, read as the reverse complement.
TCGCGGCATCGTCGCGACTTGCTTTGTAATGTAATTGGTAGAAGTCGACAACGCTGCACAGGTAGACAGAATGGGAAGACCGCATGGCACGTTGAGGAACTTTTGACCTTGCGCTAAGCGTGACCATCGCCGTTCTCTCACAATGTGGAGTTGCAGCTACGTAGGAGACCAATGTTGAATGATTTACAATTTTATTTAGAGGTATCACTGCGACCATCTAATTTGGTCGTTGTCATCGGCCTGTAGGTATGCTCCCGGGGCACGATCGATGCCGCCCCTCTCATCGCCCTCTCTCCACCTGTCCCGTATACCCAGCCCTTGGTATCACGTTTGTCACCGATGATGACTGATGAGGACAAGAAAAAAAAACCCCCCAAGAAAAAAAATTTAGTGTGACATGCGTTCTGCTCTGGTGTCAGGGACGCATTTTCTCCGCCAACGCTTGCCCAGCAAAACTACCCACGTGCTGGCCCATCACGTCCTTCGACAACCGCATTTACAAGCCCCTCGCCCAGATACCTAGTCAAGTACCAATGGTGCCTGTTTGCTCCCCTGGGAGGTCCTGTTGCTTCCCTGACTGACACTCGTCGGCTGCGTGACGAAAGAATGGCTCGCCGAGAACGTCTGGCTGGGCTGTGACCGGGAGCCATCTGTGGTTGATGGGGCTGCTCTGTTGCCCTCTCCCGCAGCGTGCGATCTCACTGCATCGTCCAGCTTCATGAGCAAGTCCATGGTGCTCGGCCCAGGTCTGGCAGCTGCGCCCGTCCTAAGGCCTCTCCATCCGTCGCCGTGGGATTCCCAGATAAAGTTGAGAAGTTTGTTGAACTCTTCGTCCGGGCCGTGATTCCCGTCTCCCGTTGCGCGGGACAAGTTCCACCACACCTCGTTGCGCCTCATCTTGCTTCGGATGTCTAGTGCGAAAGTCCGTGGTTTGCCAGACAGGTTGTTCAGTGTATAGCGTATGGAGATCCAATCTATGGATCTTGGGAACACCTCGACGCGTCCTTGATTCGTAGACTCCAATGTTTCCCACTTGGATTCAATGCTCTCAACTGTCCTCAGGATCGGCAGCAGTAACGGCATGTACACCATTAGAGCTTTGAGACCGTCCTGAGTGTTTACCAGTCTGGTCAGCAGATCCACTATCCTCACATGCGGGTTCCCTCTTTCCAAGGACATTCGAATATCGCTCTTCGCCAGGTCGAGAGATGCCCGCCAACGCCTAGGCTTCTGTGTTGTGTCGACCTCTCCAGGCATGGCAATGTCACTGTATGTAAAGATGACTTGCCGAAGGCTCATTCGCTCGCACTTAATAGAGCCTCTGGCTTTGCCCATAGCCTCAAGAAAGCCGACAAGTCGGTCTATGGATTTGACGTGGCTTGTGAGGGTGTCAAGAATCGGCTGACCGACCAGCTGACGAATGCGAAAGATGAACTCGCCCTTCTTAGGGCTGAAGGACACGTCGCGATCGATGCGGCCCTTAAGCAGAGTAAATTTGGTCTTGTCTTTGACCCTAATGATCGCGTCCACCACAGAGTTCAGTTGGACATTGTCCAGCAACTCCGTAGGCGGTGCGCTGTTTGTATCTTGACCTTGGGCCAGGAGAGGTTGAGATTGAAGCCCTTTAAACTTGATCTCGATATGATCCTGGGCCCATGACGAGGTTGGCTCGCCCGATTGGCCAGAGGCGTCCTTGGAGGTACTGTGGCCACCAGCATCGGCTGAGCGCAAAACCTGTGAGAGTCTAAGCACGAGAGATGGAATTCGGACTTGCTGGGGTAGCGAGTAATTCGTGGATTCTTTTGTGAGATGCTTGATTTCCTTTTGATGGAGGTTCTGCATGTCGGTGTATTGAGTCATGATGCCAGTAACGAAGAGAGTAAGGTGGTTCCAGAAAGAGTCGTCCATGTCGGGTTGGCCTCGATTCAGTGGTAGTCGGGTGTGGAATTTGATAGGACGTGCCGGCGTGTTGCGGTCGCTGTGCTTGTCAGTACCAGACATCGGGCTTTTCCGGGGATTGACCACTCACATCTCCATCAACCACCACTCGTCACCAGCGAGGCTCAGAGACACCATGACATACCAATCCTGGCCCAGGCTTTGTCGTTGCAAAAATACGGTCTGAAAAGCCTCACGCGTACGAATAATCTGCTTGATGTCTTCGCCACTGAGCGGACTTTTGCAGGTCTTCCAGCTCACGCTCCGTCCCCGGCGGTTGAACTCCTCTATTACGTAGCCCCATCTGATGTTTTCTAGGCAGGTGACTCCATCCTCAGCTGGATCTTTCCCGCCATAGTTGAGGCGGTTCTCGCCCGTCAATGTGTACTTCGTGTGGGGTCTAATTGCCGCAAAGCCCGTGACTGGTTCTATCACCAGGGTTACATCATCGCGCGAACCCAGCTGCATGCTCAAGGACGACTCCATGGGCTCTGTCCGGGACACCTTGAGAGTCATGGATGATTCCCTCTTCGCGAACCTCGGGTACGACAGCAGTCGGCTGTGTATAGATGAGAGAATGTGCTCCACATGCCTAGCGACAGCTGTTTTGAGCAGATCCTCCGCAGAGAGGTTGTCAATGTCGAAAGGCAGAAGAACATCTTTGACCTCCTTATTGTCTCGGTACCAGCGGGCAACCAGACGACTCGAATGCTTAGGATCAACCAGGCCGTTGGTCTTTTTGGCGCTATTGACGGCGACCATAACCCAGCTTTTGGGCCCGTTGGGTCCGTACCTCGTGGTCCAGTATTGAAGGGCGAGAGCGCGGTTCAGAGGCTCCACCATCAACGTTCCAGTCCAGGCGCTTCGGCTCAGCTCCAGAGCTTGTCGCTTGAGTTCATTAATCTTGTGTGTAAGTACGAACTCGTGGAGGAATCTGTAGCATCCTTCCAACCCGTCCTTGCCGAGGATCTCGTTGACGTGGCCTTCCAGGAAAGATACCAGCGCATCTGAAAGCTTGCTCGAGGAGGGAGAGAAGGCGAATCGGAAGTCGATGAACCAAAACTGTTTCGTAAAGTCTTCGTCGGCGATCGTTAGATCCACCTCAAATTCGCCCTTCACCTTGAAGGTGACTCTGCCGGACTGTATGCTGTAGTTTTTGAACTGATGTGGTATCTTGTCATAATCGTCCAGATTAAGGCGCAAAGACAGCATGGTATTGAGATCGTCAATCCATTTCAATTGCTCTTCGGGAGTCAAAGATGGCGGCGGAATATAGCCAGGCTGCAGCGCGTAAGCAAAATGTCTCTATGTGGCGAGGAAAATCTTACCTCTGGTACCCAAGTCGCTTCGCCGGTGGTCAGAACTTGCAACGCAGTCTTCAGATCAGGATTGGGCAGCCTCGCGGATATGAGGGATCGCTTCAGGTCGATCAACATGCCTTGGGCGTAGTCGTACAACACCCTCTTCGAATCGATGTGGGCCTTGATGTCAATGAGTTTGCTGACGGCCTCTGCATTCCTACTCCAGTCCGTAATAACCAAGGCCTTGACCCATTTAGCGTGAGCATCTTGCGCGAACTTGAGCATAAGCATCTTTTTCCTCTTGTTCCCTTCCGACATATCGTCCGGCGCGTCGTTACCATGCGGTGTATTGCCGTTGACAGCGGGGGGCGCCCATTTGACTGCTGCCATGTCCATGATCGTCTTCTGCAAGTCCTCGTGGGTTCGTTGCGCGAGTCGCGCGACGATCGTCGACAAGGGGATGTATCCCTGGGTAATGTGGACAATCTCGTCGGGCAAGTCGTTCATTCTCGACTTTTGCTGCAGAGTGAGGCCAGTTGACGCTTGCGACAGCTGCTTGCCATAGGAGTCAGTAGAAGCACCGTTCCCGCCAGCGACCCCGTTCGGCAGGTTGCCAGTGCCAGGGGCCTCGACAGGAGCCTTGCCCTTGTTCTGCGCTGGTTGACCCTCCATCGTTGCACCGTTGACGCCGTTGACTTTCAGGTTCCTGTCATGGTTTGAATGTGTGCCATTCTGACCTCCATTCTCCATGTTGACGACGCCAGGCATTGGGGGTAGGCCCTTCCTTGCGTCGTTGCCTGCCTCACGACCGTCCCCCCGAGATCAGCACCGGCGTTCTTCCTAGCTTACGTGAAAGCTGTCCGTTGTTGCCTAGGAGGCCGCGCCGAGCGAGCAATCGAGGGAAGTCAAGGGCTGATCCCAGTCCACGGTGCCAGTGAAATGGGATTCAGTCATCGGCGCCGTGTGCGCAAGCCAGCAGAGTGGCGCGGTCGCATCAACGGGGCACTTGAAATGGCCAGGTAAGATGCGCTTTCGGATTGTGCTTGCTGGTCGGAAACGTTTCGGGGTCTGGAGTAGCAGGTGTGGTGTCGTGGAAAGACGATGAGACAACGTGATCCGGGGAAAGTGTCCTGGGCGGCGATCGTCGATCGGGGAAACGCGGTATCGGCGTCGCAGTGGACTTTGATCAGTAACGGGAGAGCAGTTTGTCGGCTGCGATTTCGAGTTGCGCGGCCGTTGGAGATGCCGCGGACGTTGAATGCGCCGGGGAAATTGGTGGTCGGCCGGCGGTTGGGTGACAGAGGTGGTGATGCGATGAGAAGAGCGTGCAGCCCAGCAGGGCAGGAGGTCAACGTGCAACCTGAGCCTTCTCTTTTTTCTCGGGCAAGCACCAGCCAGCCGATTCCTGCCTGGGACGGCCAAGGCTCAGAAGGTCATGTGACTCTCGCCACCTAGCAACTTCAAACAGCAGGTACGTACTCCTAGGACATTAACTGCATCAAATGAATTAACCTTATCTTATCGAGCGAATGCTAATAAGCTCTACCTAGGTAAGGTATGTCCCCCCTGATCAAAATAATTCTTTCATTCCACGCGAAGACCACGAGCTTATGTTGCCGACCGCAATGAATACACTGCAGGCAGCCGGTGTGGAATCATTCGCGCCGGCCTTGGGCAAAAATTCGAACAAATGGTACACCATGCGAAGCCGGATGCATAAACTGTAGAAACCGGCCGAATGTGTCTCTCTGCCCAACATAATGACGTTTTTCTTAGTGTTTCGACCCCCTCAATGACTCGCTGGTCCCTGAGACTGGAGCCCCCCCTGTCACTTGTCACTCCCGTCACTGTTCTGCTCCCTGCGTCTGATGCCTCGACACCACCAAGCGAAAACCAGCCAGAATTGAGTTTGGGAAACATGAATCTCATTGATTTTCTATCCTCCCTAACCCGGCCAAGCAAAGCGAAGAAATGTCCATCGTCCTACCAGCATTCACCCTAGGGGGTGTTCCATCTGGCTTCCCTTGTTTATGTCGTCTTCGTAAGATCTATGCCCTCCCTTCGATGGATATAATACGTGGCGCGTGCCTATATAGGCTGCGCAGGGGATATCGCAGGTACAATGGCCGAGGTGGTCTTTTTTGGATTTGGTGAGGTGTGGATTGCTCAACTGTTCAGACATCATTTAGAATCAATTCTTCTATGTAACACAGCTACGCTAAAATGCGCGCCACATGACTTACAACTTGTTGGGAGCCTGAGCCGAGGTGGTGGGCCACTGGTAACCAGCCGCATCACTAAACTTGTAGCCATAAGACGAGGTGAAGTCGTCAAGCACAGCGGGACCGCGGGAACCTGCGTCAAAGTTAGTGTCAAAGGCAGACAAAGTGGTCAGTCATGAAAACTCACCGTAGGGGTACTCCATGGGGATGATCTCCTTGTTGTCGTCAAGGTAGTGCAGAAGAGGGGTGAAGATCCTCCAGCTGGCATCAAGCTCGTCATCACGGACAAAGTTGGAGTGGTCGCCCTTGAGGCAGTCCAGGATGAGGGACTCATAGGCCTCGGGAATCTTGAGGTCGGAGAAGCGGCGACGGTAGGTCAGGTCGAGTTCAGTAACAACTGTCTGCATGCTGAGACCGGGCAGCTTGGAGTTCATCTTGACGTAGACACTCTCGTTGGGCTGAATGCGCATGACAAGCTCGTTGCGGGGAATGTCCTTAAAGATACCCGAGGTAACGTCCTTGAACTGAATACGGATCTCGGTCTTCTGCTCGTTTAGGGCCTTGCCGGCCTTCATGATGAACGGAACGCCATCCCACCTCTCGTTCTTGATGTAGGCGACGAGGGCGCAGAAGGTCGGGCATCTGGAGTCCTTGGGGACAGTGTCGTCCTCCTTGTACGAAGGCTTGCTGCCGTCGAGGGACTTGCCGTATTGGCCGATAATGACGTTCTTGGGCTCAATGGCGGGCATGGCGCGGAGGACGCGGACCTTCTCGTCACGGATATCCTCAGAGGCGAATGAGATGGGGCGCTCCATGGCGAGCAGGGTGAGAACTTGAAGCAAGTGGTTCTGCATGACATCGCGGATGATGCCAAACTCGTCGAAGTAGCCGCCACGGCCCTCCGTGCCAAAAGGCTCCTTGAAGGAGATCTGAACGTTGTCGATGTTCTGCCTGTTCCAGGTAGAGCCGAAGAAGGAGTTACCAAAGCGGAGAATCAGGATGTTCTTGACCATCTCCTTGCCGAGGTAGTGGTCGATGCGGAAGAGCTCGTCCTCCTTCCAGTCGGGCTCAAGAGACTTCTGGAGCTCGCGAGAGCTGGCCAGATCCTTACCGAAGGGCTTCTCGATCTGTAGGCATGCCTCGATTAGCAAACATGGGCCCCATTGAGCTTGCAGATCAACATACAACGACGCGGGCAATGCCCTTGGTGGGGTAGCAGCACTTCTTCAGGTGCTGGGAAACGATGGTGAAGACGCTGGGGGGGAGTGCCATGTAGAAGAGACGGTGAGTCTCGGGCTTGCCGGCCTCGAGCTCCTCGAGGTGGGCGTTCAGGTTGAGGAAAGAGTCGTCCCGGTCGTACTGGCCAGAGACGTAGGTGCAGAGGTTGCAGAAGTCGTTGAGCTGCTGCTCAATCTCCTTTGTGGGGGTCTTCATGTAGGATCTGATGCGTCGAATATACTCATCATGGTCCATCTTTGTGCGGGCATATCCGACGATCTTGATGTCCTTGGGGAGGAACTGGTTTCGGTACTATTTGCGCCGCAGTTAGTTCGCCTGGTCCGCGACGAGACACAATGCGGGTCGGGGCAGCTCTTACCAGACCGAACAGCGCAGGGTACTAGGAAAATTGTCAGCAGACGGTCAGGTCACTCGGGGAAGGGGGCTGGGATCGCGTACGGTCTTCTTCTTCGCCAGATCTCCGGAAGCACCGAGAACGACAATGACGGTGTTCTCCTTCAGCTCCATGGAACTGCAAAAAACGCGCAAAAGTCAGCCGAACGAGCCTGTGGAAAAAATAAATCTGCCGAATCCATTGCAATTGCATGCTCGGCACAAGACGCCCGTATCCAAGGCGGCAGACGATGCAAGGCTCGAGTCCGTGGTCGCAAGAACGAGAGAGGGCAGCTTGGTGGGGTTGGAAGGCGGGGTGACATACGCTGCGGCGGAGCTCAGGTCGGCCATGATGACGATGACGGCGTTGAAGTGGCTCGACGATCTTGTGGTGTTTGTCAGGAGGGAGGGAGGAAGGAAGGGGGGGGAAAGCAGCCTCTACAGAAAAAAGGCAGAGTTAGCAAGCAAAAAGCCAGAAGAGCGAGTTGGGAAGGTTTTGGAAAGAGATGCTGGGCGGAATCCGGGACGGATGGATTGGGGTATTTAGTAATGACGAAGCACAGATGAAGGTAGGGGTGCGCCGTGAGGTATGGGTACGGGTGTGTGGATGGAGGGGGGCAGGAGGTAGGGGAAGGGTACGGCGAGTACAGGACAGGTGCGGGTGCGGGTAGGGGTAGGGGTACAAGTCTGCGCCATCAAGACGCCTAAAAGGTACTTGGTCCGAGGTCAGGTCGCGCGCCGCTTCTAGTGCGCCCAGGCGGGGGTCGTCAACGCAAAGCGGCAGCAGGGGGAGCTTACTCACAGCCGTAGGCCCTGTCTTGGGGCTTCTTTAGTGCGCAATGTACTGTACCTGGATACTTTCTGCAAGCCCCCCACCACGCCGCGCTCGCCTTTTTGCGCCTCGAGGCGAATCAGTCAGTGGGTAAGCTTCCCTTGATAGGTGAGTGGGTAGGTGAGGTAGGTTAGGTAGGTAGGTGAGAGGCAGGCCACGGTGCAGGTGCGGTCGAGACGGCAGGATGGCAGCATAGGCGGTGGTCAATTTTATTTCTATTTTCTTTTTTTTCTTCCCCTCCCTGTCTCTCTCTCTCTCTCTATTTCTTGGTCTACCTACCCAGATAATACGTGCTTCACGGCTCGACTGTCGAGTCCGGACAGTCTGCCACGGCGCTGGGGCGACGCAGGCAAGAGCGCACGGAGGCGGCGGATGGTGACAATATCAAGCCGCTGCTGGTGAATTTTTCCAGAGGTTTTCGGTGCTTGTTTGCGAGTCCACGCCCCTCGTGCAAGGCACCGGGCCTTTCCACCTGCGCTGCGGTGGACTTGGACTTGGACTTGGCCTTGGGGACTTGGACAGGGTTGATGTCAATGGAGGGGAAAAAAGGAGGGGCCCTCCTCGGTGTTGTCGATAAAATGTTGAGCGCTGCCGGAGATTCTCAGTGTCTGTCGGTCTTAAGCCCGCCGCCCATCAGCAGCAGCAGATCCCGTCCACGTCCAGTCCGGCCAGCACGAACCATCGATATCCGTCATCCACGGCACGAGTACGACGACGGATACAGCTCCAGCTCGCACAGAGTCAGTCGCGCACGCCGCCTTGATTCGTCCGGCGCGGACGGCATGCGACTCGACACAACAAAGCAACCCCCCGTCACTAACTTGTAAGCAGCCTGGTACCGAGTACGTGTAAGGTAGTCTGTAGTGCTACATTACTTACCTTTCCTTACCTACCTTACCCGACCTCACCTTGCGCCGTCTGTCTATCCTCGCCCTCCCCCCGCCGGATCAGATGGAAAGCCACGCCGACGCCCATTGTGTGGATTTCAGACACTCCGGTACGGATGTCCATGCCTCCATCGTCACTCTGAGTGAACGGAGACACCTGACGCAAGCGTCGCAATGCCATCATTTTACCGGCATTCTGCCATTGCAGTTCTGTCTATACCTTTTGCACAGAAGTGTACTGTACATTTCGGCCGGGACAGATCCTTGACGCCTGAGCCGAAGCAAGATCGGGTACCTTGACTGAAGACAGGCTAAGGTACCTCCATCTGCAAGCTGCAGCAGAATTGTTGAACTAGACGCCTGTCAGAGCGCGCGCGCGCACACCGAGCGGAGCTCCAGAAATGGAGCCAAACATCAGAGGAAGGAGGGAAAACGAAAAGTAGCCCAGAGCAGGAGCCCTGTCGGCTAAAGGAAGCAGCGCAACTTTCAGCCCAAGACGCAGGCTCCGATGCACACGCAGACAGAGACGTGCGCTGCGGATTCCCGCCCCCTGGGCCGGGATCACCAGCAAGCAGCTCTGAACGTGCGTCCCCTATGACCTCAGGCCGGCGGGTTACAAAGCAAGGGCCCCGAGAAGGGTCCAACGCCAAAACACCAACATCTGGGCCTCTTCCTTGGCCTGCTGGGCTCCATCCCCGGCTCCAGTTGCTACGGCGGTACTCCCAGACTCGCATACCCAGTTTCCCAAACGCCGGACACCACCGAGCCTCCCGATCGGACTTTGGCTGCAGAGATGTGATCGGCCTGGGCCTCGCTCTGGGCTGGGGCCTTGCAAGGCAAGGCGAGGGCGCTGCCAAGTGGCTCTGCGTGCTCCGTACAAGTGCGATGGGAAGCGAGGGAAGCCGTGGAAGCGGAGCGTGGGTCGTCCGCCAGCCTCTGTGAAACGGCCCTCCGTAGCAAGGCAACAGACAGCTTGTCACTCCGGGCCCAGTTCCATTGGAGTCATGACTGACGGGCCTGCAGGGCAGGGAGGGCGGATGGCGGATATGCGCTCGCAGCGGCATGGCAAGGACCCAAGGCAAGGTACCTAGCCAGTGTGCTTTCTTTCTCTCGTCAGTCTCTCTGTCTCGAATCTCCCCTCCCCCCATCAACTCCGATGTTGTCACCGCGGGGGGCCTTCTGGCAAGGCTCCATGGACGAGATCCATCCTCATGCCGGTCGGCCAATGCAACAGTGGCATGAACGGTGAACCTCTGCTGCAGTCTGCTGCAAATCGGCAGAGTTTGTGACCAGAAATTGCCGCAATGCCCACCCGTTCGAGGCGTTCCAATCGTGCGAGCTCGCAGCGAGCCCAGCGGCGGCCATTTATTACCACGGCCGCCGCCCAGTCAGGACAGCACATATCCGGAGTCGCTCTCGAGTACCCCCACGGATCGGTCCTTCTTCACCCAGGCCCTCAATGCAGGTGTGTCCGAAGCCTAGCGAAGCTCGTCGGCTGGATTTTGGATTTTGGATTTTTTTTCGTTTTATTTTGTGAAGGTTTTACAAGAGTCTATGAGACATTTCCTACGTTTTCCAGGACCTCCCCTCTCGACCCCCCCTCCTCATTTTCTTCCTGTTGTTGTCTGCTTCAAAAGAGCCTGTTCCTGTTCAGGAAATCCCACGAGATTTAGCCCGTGGGGTTGTACTTGGGACGCCGGACCGCCAACATAGCCGGCCCTGCAACTGTCTCATAACTCCGCGGCTTCGGCGTCCAAGATTCTGGAACTCCGGTCCAGCCGCACATGTGTTTCCGAGTTTGCGTTTTTCTGTTGTAAGACGTGTAGGTAATCTTGCCAATGTTCATGACGATATTTCAGACTTTTTTTCTTATTCCCTTGCATCCAGCAAATACCGCTGCGTGCCCTGCGCCGATGTGTCACGGGTGAGGCTGGATGGACCGCGGCTGTTGCGACGCATCTCGGTACAGATGCAAATGCGCCAGGTAGGTAGGTAGCCTAGATTTGTCATTGACGGACTTTCTCCCAATCGAACACGATGCCTTTTTCCGCCAGGGATGCAGGACTTCGGGCGAATAAAGGTGCGAGGCAAGACGGTGTGGGCTGAAGGGCAGCCGAGATGCGTCCAGGCGACGACTGGGTCCGGTCGGCAGCTGTGTTGGCTCCGAAGTGACCGAGAAACCCAATTCCACAAACTGCCCCACGTCGCCGTCTTCGGCGTGGGCGCGGAAGCGCGGAACTGACGCGCAACCGGACCTGGTCGCGCTTCGGGCTTAATCCCAGGCCCAGACTGTCAGCCACCTGTGGCTGAGATCCTTGGGGAGTCCGTGCCTCAGAAGCCACCTTAGATAAGATAAAATGATGACTGATAAGGCGCACACGCCCGCCGCAGGTCCGGGCGGGTCCTGGAATTTTTGTGCCAAATAGAATCACGTGTGGCCCCTCAAGCCCTAGCGAGCCGAACCTGGAAATCAAAAAATTAGGGTTGATTTGTCGAGGCACCTCCATCACGACAGACACCACCCAACGACGTGCAACCGGAGTATTAGTCTTTTCGCGAAAGACAATCCTCTGCCTCTTCCTTTCTCGAGTCCCTTTTGGTTGGAGCGAGGATACTAACCACCGTCAAAATGCCTTCGGAAGCCGGTCACAGATGTGAGTTTTTCCACCGATCCCCCTTCCACGCCGCACACATGTTTCGCGACACCGATCAGAGCCTGCGAACCGCCTCACGATGTCGATATCGGCAGGCGCCGCGCGCTTGCGATGTTGCTTGACTTGTTTCCTGATCGTCTTGTTGAATTTGGACTGACTGAGACTCTTCGTAGTATACGTCAAGTAAGTCACTTCAAACCGCACACTTTCCTTTCGCCGAGACCGAGCACGCAAATCGTGGATTATGCGACGAGCCACCCGGCATTTCGAGACATGGACACAGCGCGAATCGGCAGTCCGCAGCGAACTCTTCACACAGAACGAGCAGACGAGACTAACGATTACCTTTCAGGGGACGTCACCTCAGCTACCAGCGTGGTCGACACACCACCCACCCCAAGACGAGTCTGATCAAGATCGAGGGTGTTGACGACACCAACGCCGCCAAGTACGTTTAGGCCGCCCACGCGGAGCCTCGCAACGAGTCGCTAACACGAAAAGCAGCTTCTACCTCGGCAAGAAGGTCGCCTACGTCTACAAGGCCTCCAAGGAGATCCGTGGCACCAAGATCCGCGTCATCTGGGGCAAGGTCACCCGCCCTCACGGTACGCCAATCTACACCTCGAGAAACCCCCGGTATCAACGAGCTCTCCGTACTAACAAGAGTACACAGGCAACTCCGGTGTCGTCCGCGCCAAGTTCACCAGCCCCCTCCCCACCCGCTCCTTCGGCGCCTCCGTTCGCATCATGCTTTACCCCTCGTCGATTTAAAAACGGTCACACATCGGACGGAGTTGGCAGTATGGATGGATTCTGAATTGGTTGCATCGGTCCAGGCAAGGGCAAGAGCATAGCACCTTGCTTGCTAAAAAGGCATCAAATCAAACTCGTCAAACCACCACACAAATGAGGCGAAACGCACAACCCCGCGCGGAAAACCCCCCAACCCTCCCACCCCCTTTTTCGAGACACATGGGAATGATGATTCTGCGTGACTTGAATCCGGCACAGGAGAGTTTCGTTTTTCCATCTCTGCGGGCACGATGACGAGTAGCTTCATGTCTGGGGCGTCGAGGACGGGGAAAAGAAAAAAAATCAATACACTTGATTTTTGTTGGCCGGCTACACACGCGATAACGACGAACGGTAGATCGGGCGGCATTAATGTCAGGTGTTTTCAAAAGACATGGCTCAGCGAACGGTATTCAATGGTTTTTATGCACAATCTCCATTCGACGTATCTGGTGACGAGAGCACGCAGCTCCCCGAAACCACTGTCCTCTCCCTGCTGCGTGCCGCGTTCCCAGGCCTGCCCATCCAGTCCTCCCCTCCTGTGGTCAGGTGCTCCTCGATGTGTCTCCCGGAACCGAACCCATTGAAGAACCGTATTCAATGCCAGCGTGATAGGTTGATGAAGTGGCCGTGACTTGGCTGTCCGGGGAATCCGGGGAAAGTCCATCTCCAGCCCGTTCACTTACTCGCGGCCACACGATGTCCACACGCCTTGTCCCATCTGGATGCAGTGACGTACTGCCCGTACACAATGCAAGACTCAGCCTGAGAAGAGGCTCGGCCCCTGATCTGACGTGTAACTGTTATGTTGATAAGACCATCACTGATGAGAGCGGGTGACGTCAGGGTCAAAGTGATGAAGCGGAGCCCGGGGGACGGCCCCATACCGGGCCAAGAACCCGTCTCGCTCCGCAGTAGATCATCCCGCCCTGCGAGTCCGGGGCGGAATGGGGTCTGTACGGGTGGGCTGCGGTAAACTGGTGGCTGTCATCCGGGATTACGAGGAGTGACCGTCGTCATCTGCGGGCACCCGAGACAAGATGGGTGGTTTAAAAGGTCGTCGGAACAACGATACGGCAACCCTGACGGTACTCGGGTGCTATATTGAAGTTGTTCGAGAAGTTCTCGTCCACGTGAGCCCAGTATATCGTCCGACGCCAAAGCTGGCAATTACCGCTCTTGGATAGCAGCAGACCCTTCTGGGGCAGCGGGTCACCGGCGCGGTGGCATTGTTCTGCTCTATGAACACCGCTTTATGCGTCTTGCATGAGGGCTGAATTTCGTCAAGACTTCTGATATATCTTGCGTGTAGTTGAGCACGAAGGTCGATAGTGTCAGCACTGATCGGCCACGGTGGTCCTTAGTCAAGATGACAGGAACCTGTTGACGCGTCTCCGAATTCCCCTCCCCCCGACGTCATGTTTTCAACCGGCAGCTCATGTTCACCAGCATAGCCACCACGGAGGTGTATTCGTGAGATGATGACGAAGACGAGTGTACAGAGGCGGGGCAGATGGTAACGAGGACCAAAGACAGGGACTTTCTTTCTCGGGTTGAGGTTCTGAAGGCGGAGCTTCTCCAACTTTCTGATGCTGCTGACGATGACACGAATAGCCTCGCAGATTGCTGTAAGGAATTCGGGCATTTTTTCGCGCGTCATCGATGATGTGGCGCTGCTGGTCCTCTGTCTCTTGACAGGTGCTACCCGCGCCATAGATGAACCATCATCTCTGTGGCCGCGGCTACCTCGTCCCTGTATCACACCCCCATGGTAATGTGGTTTCGGTCTCTCCACCGAACCAGCTCTGGCTCGGATGTTGATCACGCAGGTCCAGGCTCTGAGTCTACGATAGGGGCTGTGGGCACGGTGGTAAAAACCATCGAGGCGGGCGAGAATATCACCCGCAGGACTGAGAGTGGTTGGCTTCTGAAGCCGTGGTAGACCGTAGTGAGTCGGGAAGTGACGAGACTGATGATGACGGAAGCTATGCTGGGATCTACGACATGGGAGAAAGCCGAGGGTAGGGAGGACGTCTGTCGCAGTCGCCTTCACCACCTCGCCTGGCGAGTTTGCGGCGATATCTGCATCGGGCTATATGATCCCTACTTGAGAGTGAGGAGACCCAAAGACTCGTGCTACTCACGGTGAACCGAAGGTCATGCTCCCCCGCTCATACAGTAACAAGTCATCATGGACTTGTCAGTCAACAACTGTAGTATCCTACCTCATAGAGTGGGACTCAAGTTTATCCAGTGTCCGCTGCCGCAAGACCTGTTCTCTAACGTCACTCACTCATGCCAATACCTCCGAGTTCAGGGGCTTCAACCGAAAGTAACAAGGCCTAATCGTGCAGAACAGTGGATTTCGGGCCAGACGAGACCAAGCCCTCGAAAGTATTTCACAGTCAAAAACATAAAAAGCTGGCAGTAATCATCGCCTGTATCAGAAGCCGCTCTCCTTCATGTCCCGGCGAGAGTGGCTCCGAATACGATACGAAGATAAGACCTACCACTGTGCGTAATTTCGCGCCGTCTTCGGTGATGTGGACGATTCCATCGTGGGATGAATGCTACCTCATCCAGCACTTGCTTCCGCGTCAAATGAAGTCCAGTCACCGCATGACCTTGCCACCTGGCTCTCGAAGCAGGATTCATCGCCAGTGAATTGCTGTAATTTCTGAGACAGCCCAGTTGCAGAGACCAGTGACGATGGGTATCACATGTAGTGGTCACGCTACACCGGGAGTCGGTCGAAGTCATGTAACCCCCTCTAGTGTTCGTGACGGAAAGAGACATCCAAATGCGCAAACAGATGCGTTGGACGAGATACTGAGTCGTCCATGAGCTCCTCGCATACGCGAGAGCCACACCCATTTATTTGCTTGACAAAAGCTACCTCGTCAACAGACGAAGATCGGAGCCTCTCCGGTCTGGTTCTACACATTACTTGAATAGGACTGTTGATGTTCATCCCCAACGTGGGGATGGCAAGTATATCATGCGATGCTCTTCTTGCCCCTGAGGATCTGTGCCCAGGTTTTCAAGAATCTCTGCGAGAAACGACAGACGGGGAAATGGGCCACGAGGTCCAGCCTCAGGTCATTTCGGTCCTTGAGCTCAGAAACCCCTTGAGCGGACCACTTCATCCTGGACTCAAGATGTCTAGCTCCAGCCAACTCCCCCGAGCGAGAGTGTTCAAACAGATTATGTCCCTGGTACGAATGATATCATCGCTCTAACATGTACGCTCCAGTATCGAGGCGTGTGGTTCATCGGAGAACACACAACGGGTCTAGCCGACAGGGCAGTTGAACCTAATGCCTAAGCCACACTTGAGTTCCATTTTGCTTTTATTGAGGGAAGACCTTATCGACGGGAAAAGGAAATGGAGCAGGTAAGGGCGTGAGTAAAGTCAAGTAGAATGGCATCAGGACACCCAATCAATTGCAATGGTGGCATCAAGCGCACACTCGTAATGTAAAGACTCAGCGAATCACGATTCCCTGCCCCGGCTCCTAGACAAACCTTCACAGCTTACTCTCCGAGGAGTTCGCTTCCGGCAGAAACACCCGACCACGTGCAATAGCGTTCCCTTTAGACGACTTTTAGAGGGAAATCGTCCGAGAAAGAGTCAAAGACAACTCAATTCCAAGTCAGTCGATGGCTGGAGAATCATCAGACCAACTCAATTCATCCAAGTTGAGTTCGGCGTGAGTTCAGCAGGGCAGAAGCAAGGCGAACAGTAAACTCTGATAACAAATTGATATGCATGGTATATCCCGGAAATACCGAGTTGACCGTAACATCCGCGGATGCCAAAACACTACGCACAGAACTTCGACCAGCGGAGCGGGAAAAGAAACGAGGTTTTTTTTTGGTTTTTTTTTTTTTGATGTCAGAGTCTCGGAGTCGGCGGTCTGAGGACAGGGGGATGGAATGGTTGTCCCGGCGAGAGGCGACCACACTGACATGACAAAGTGTCGAGTTTCAGGAACGACGCGAGAAGCAGAGGAAGGAAAAAAGATGAGATAGAAAGGCCCGGCGGGATGGAGCTGGGAAAGGTCGGATGCCAAGGTTTTGGTTTCTGCTCCGTCCGTGGGAGCCCCCGGCCAGCTGCTCTCTCCCCCGCTAAAGCACGACGCAGCCACCACGCTTTCCTGGATGTTCAACTACCGTCCGCCACTGGCGCCGAGTGGGCGTGATCGAGATCGGCCCTTTGCTGGTCGTGCGTATCGGACAACAACATCATCAATAAATATCAGGCGAACAGGACTGCAAACCCATAACGCAGTCGGGCAACATTGGGTGAGGTGAGGGCACAGGGGGAGCCAATCGGCCGAGCGACCCTGTTCCAACTTTCAAGTCGTGAGTACCTTACAGAAAGACGATGCCTGTAGTACTCGAAACAGGCTGAGGTGTATTCTCGCCAGGGATATGATGACTAGCGGGAGCAAACCCGACCCGACAATGCTCTGATAGGGTGAAAAAAGGCCGAACTCGTGTGCTTCCAAGACCGACGGAATCTTGATAGAAGGCTGCGCGGTGCCCGACGATTGGTCCCGCGGCTGACGATGACGGGACGAGGTATTTGCTCAAAGTCCGTCCACCTGCAGCAGTCTCCAGGACGTACCGGTGGTGAGGTATCGATTGCGCGACTTGGCCCGTGAGGAGCTGCAGACCTCTCTCCGCGCCAGCTTCCGGAACGCCCGGCCGTGCCAACAAGGTGCTATGCCATTGGCTTCTTTCTCGGCGGCCGTGGCCTCTCCGGAGATCTTGTATCGACCTTAGACTGCTTCGGCGCAGGCTCGTGGTTGGATGGGAGTCAGAATGATGCGGATAGGACGATCTCGAATCGCCGCAACGGTTGCTAATTCTCATATTCGAGAATGTGTCGCGGCATCATCAACGTCGTTTGGGAGGTTGGCAGGGCTTGTTTTTATTTTCGTTGCCGGCCTTTGTCAGGGAAACCTGGGCCGGCTGGTGGCTGGCTGATCAGTGGAAACATGGAGAGGATTGACGACAAGCTCGGGCCTTCGGGTCCCCTAAAATGGGTACTTGAGTTGCAAAGCAAGGTACTGAGGATTATGTATATCGCCACTGGAGTTGACGGACACTGGCATCATTGATCGCCCAGTCAAAACAGACAGAAAGAATGTTGTCTGTAGGCAGGACGAATCCCGGGTTGAAGCACCCTGTGCATACATGTCTCGCGACAAACCATGTTGACGAGTCTCGATGCTCCAAGCCGCAGGAGGTCAGCGGAAGAGACGCCAGAGGATGCTGATGGGAAAGAGCACAGGAAAAGTTTACCTTGAGGCTGGGCTGTTCCGACCCGGGACCCTTGGCCAGGTGCCGAGAACCACAGGGCAGACGCAACTGAAGTTACAGACCGGTCTGCAGCGTCGTGGAACTGGCACACCAGACACGGATCAGAGAAGCGTGGGCGGCGGACACACCATGTGGAGAGTCTCTCGCTACATTATGCCGTAGTATCACAGAATGCATCCACTTTGGTGTTGTGCGGACGCATCTGCTCTAGGTAGGCTTTCCATCCGCGTCATGACTGCAGCTCAAATTGAGGCGCAGCCCAACCAAGCAATATGGCATTCACGGGTGTTGACGACAACCCAGCTGAACTTGAACTAATGCTTTATGCGGCGGTCTGGCGGCAGTCTGAACATTCGGACACTCGGGTGCAGGTGGGACTCGCCGCGCCGTTGAGGCCCAGCCTTCGTATGACTGTCGAACACGAAGTCCAGGGCCTGCAGGGGTGGTGGTGGTGGTCGGCATCTCACCCAGCACAGACGGTATGGAAAGGAAGAGGCGGTGGGACGGGCATGATCTTCGCCAGCCCAAGGCGTCCGATCTGGGTGTGTCTGCGTGTGTCTCGGGCTTAAGGGTCCTCCCCTAGGACGAGGAGCCGTTCGTTCCTTGTGGCATTTCGACGGTGGTCATCAGACGAAAGATGGATGTTGCTGTCTGAAGGTGTTTGGGGCGTCGTGCCCCAAACATGCCAAAGCCTGAGTCGCCAGCGGGAGGTACGCCGGGCCATCGGGAAGGATTCTCGTGCTCTTGACTGCCTGCTTGGAAGATGCAAAAGCAGTCAAGTTTCAGAGGCCGCCGTGGTACCGCTGCCCCGACGCGCATCCCTCATGCGGCTGCATCGTACCCCACGTACGTTGCTGGCCGGCACAGGCGCATCAAGAGTGAGATGGAGAAGCGGGTGAGGTACAGGGCCAAGACAGGTATCGCAGTCAGATCCTCGTAAAGCGAGGGGGATCAGACCGCGGAATGGAAGAGACGGACGCCCAGCCAGCCGGTACCTCAAACACGGCGGCCAAATACGCTGTGGCATGTTGCAGACACCCTAAACACCAGAGGTTATCTCGCCGTGTCTCGTTTCGTCGGGCCTGCCTCATGGTGGTCTTGATTTTGTTTGGCGGGTGACAGTGGCAGTGGTGGCTGATCGGGTCTTGGTCTTGTCGTCTGCGGGACTTGAAGCTAAGGAGCTAAGGTTTCTGGGCGGATGGAACCTCGTAAACCGGGGGATTGGCCAGTGGATGGGTGGGATGGTCGATGAGGGGCGAAACGCGTAATGGACGGGACGGGCTGTGGAATACTTCCCCTCCTCCAGAACCTCAGCCTTCGCCGGCCTCTCGGTGCCCCTCCCTCCCCCTCTTGCCGCGTGTATGTGTGCACGCCGTATGGATGTGAGTGTGTTGAACGGGCACGCAAACAGCTGCCCGCGGTTGGCCCGTCAAGCATCTCAGGTACCAGGAACGTTTTCCGAGTGGTGTGGAGCAACGCAGCGACGTGGTCGGAGGGAGGCTGTTCGGTGTTGGGATGGGGTTTGGAGAATGCAAGGCCAGGCCTTTCACTTGCCTTCCCTTGCTTTCCCTTGCTTCCGGCGCTGGCTTTTCTGCTGCTTCCTGCTGGCCCGTGGGTGCCGTCGGGTTCTTGTGTTTCCAGGCAGTCAGTCCGACACGTCCTGGGGACTTGACGACGTTCGAGCAGCGGCGTCCTTTGAGGCACGAGATCCCTGACCCGGACTCCATCAGCTGTCATTCGATGGAAGGCCCGGCAATTGAGGACAGGGTGAGACGAGACTGGGCAGCCAGTTCTATCCCGTCCCGCAGATGCTTTGGGCGTCGTACGTTGTTGTCGGTTTTAGTCACGTCGGCCTCCCTTGATGGACTTGGTCGTGGAGGGCAGGTGGCAGGTGAGGAAGGTACCTTACTTCGTGTACGGAGTACATGCCTATGCCTGCCATGACAGGCCACGGCCACGGCCACGGCCATTGCCTTAGTGCTTCTGATCATCGACTCGTCACTGCCCTGCGCCCTGCACACCATCACGTATCGCTCGCTCGTTCAGGTCCTCGCACCAGTCACACCCAGCTCGACGTCGGCGGGTTGGTTGTTGGCCCGTCTGCTGGCTCGTATAGATACCCACGGCATCCCGCCACGTTTTGGTGTGAATTTGGCATTTTTTATGCTTTCGGCCCTGCCTCACCAGCACAGGTCTCACATTCTGCATCATCGCAGCACAGCAACAGCGGCCAGCCACTCACAGTGACACTTTACACATACTGGACGCGACCTCAAGGCAGGTACCTCATTCATCTCCCTCCCGTCACCTCTGGGCTCAGCTCGTCGTCACTGGGCACTTACACACGCCGTCCTGGAGCACGCAGGCTGCAGGGCAGTGTCGGTGTCCCATGCTGCTGGCGTCGGCGTTGGCGTCAAAACCACCAACTCTTGCTCCTGTCTCTCCTGGCAATTCCTTTTCCTCGCCCTCGTGTAGTTCTGCTGCAGCCTGTCGTTTTCGCGGCCGCCGCGTTCCCACGCCTCGTCTTGTTTCCCATCGCCCCCTTCGTTCGCCGCCACGACGCGGTCTTGGACGCTATTGACGCCGTTGAATTTCCAGAGCGCGCCGGCATACAAATCAATTCCAATTTGACCCAGAGCGAGCTTCGTCTGGGCTCGGACTCGACAAACCGATCATCGACGACCGGGATAATTAAGCAAGGCCGCAGCGGCAGCAGCTAGGGAGCAGGAAACAAGGTGCGCACAGAGAAACGAATTTCTTTTCGCCCCATCCGCCGTCTGCAAGCTGCGGACACCGGCAGCCCAGGACGTGCCACGGCCCACGGCCCACGGTCCCTGGGCCACCGTGCAGCGTGCAGCGTGCGGTGCACTGCAACGGCGACGTGGGATGAAGAGAGCGAGAGAGAGGAGACCAAGAGAGACATTTGATGCAGTTGCTGCAGTTTCTGCAATACCGTTCGGTGCGGATCTGGCTAACACCGGGTGAATTTTAACAGGCAGGGAAGCGAAGCGCAGCCCGAAGCAGCCATCCGATCCATATTGCGGATATTCCATTCCACTTCAGACCAAACCACCCCAGACGCCATACGCCATACGCCAAGGACCGAAAGGGAAGCGGCCAACAGCAACCAGAAACACCGACGACTCAGGAACGGGACCAGAAAGAAAGGAAAATACAAAATCAAAAAAGAACAAGACCACCACTCTGAAAGCTACCGCACGAGGCTCTGAAACACGCGACGATTACACCGGCTTGACGTCAGCCATTCCCGACAGGGGGCCATTGACCGTCGCCGACTCACTTGTCTGGGTATTGATTTGCCATCACTGTGCAATCGGTATCCGTTGCAAAAATCGCCATTGCAACACCATACCACTCATTGCCCGTCCGCCGAACCATCGATTTTCTGGGTCCGTCCGCTGCGCCTTCTTCTACAACTAGGCCCAGGTTCAGGTCCAGGTCCAGGTCCAGGTACGCCTGCAGAGCGCACGCCCAGGCCTGCGAGGGCGACGTCGCATTCGATCACCGATCATCCCCGGCGTCAAACAAACCAATACCCAATTCACTAGCCCATCGTTACGAAACCGACAAACAGGCCGGCCGTCTATCCGACCAGTCTCCAGGAAATAACACACCGCAGCAGCTAGAGTAACCACCGGAATACGGATACGTCCTGCACAATTGCCGGTGACAGGCAGACAGAAAAAGAAAGAATAGTCAGCTTCGAATTCAAGGGACTGCAGCAGCAGCAGCAGCAGCAACGTCAACAAGTTGCAGCGCTGAATCGAGGCAGAAATAAAAACCAACACACCAGACGGAGCAGAAACCGGCAAATCGCATCACCAAGACACTCGTGGACAATCAGGAGGCGTTTCCAGCCTGGGCAGACCCAGTAACAGTTGTCCCGCCCCAGCGCGTGTCCCAGCGCCCCAACGCCCCAGCCCCCCCAGTCACCACTTTTTCCCAAGTCGCCGCCGACCTCCATTGATTTTTCAGAAGTCCAAAAAAAAAAACCGCGGCGCTTAACCCTTTTCGGCTCCCGCACTACCCTGCAGCAGCCCCCAGAGCAACGCCCCCTAGCGCGGTTGGAGCAACATCCCGGCGTCGCTCGCCCGAAGTTGTCCCCATCAGAATCCATCAGACTCTCAGACTCCCGCCCTTCTGTTGCAGCTTGCAGCATCCCGGACCAAACATCGGTCACAAATTCCCCTACCGTCGGTACGTATCCCTCACCTTACCCTGAGCACCGCACCACACCTGTTTCTCCTACCCGCGTCTGGCTTGTGTGCGTGTCATTCTGTTGCCGGTGGTTGCGCCTGCGGGTGCGGTGGTGGTTGTGGCAGTCCGTTGTCGTGTGTTGCTCGTTGCCCAGCCGTTCGTTCCTGCTCGGCGAGCTTCGATTCGACGGTGACGACGCCGCCTGGACCTTGCCAGCTTGCCTCCCCCCAGCCACATTCGAGACACTCTCTTCCCTGCTTTTCTACCTCCTTGCGACAGCAATCCAGCAGAAAAAAAAAAAAGGAAAGAAAGAGAACTCCTCTGCACCTCCACACGCAAACCGCCGAGCTGCCTGTCTTCGCCCTTCTTCCACCCCCAGACACAACGTCGCCCGGCACATCTCCATCAGTGGAACACTGGAAACAGCCCGGCTCTACTGGTACACTACGTCCTGCTAGTCCTGCATCCACTCTCTATCCCAGCAGCCGGCCGGAAACACCACACGTCCCCCTTCTGCCCCTTCTCTCGGTCCACTTTGCGCTCCTCCATTATCACGCCGCACCCCTGGGAACACTACCTTGGCTGCCTCGCTAGCGAGCTCCTGGGAACCGCCCGCCCACTCTTCCCCTTGCTGACCCGCGATAAGGCACGCAATAGCTCCATCCATCGACCTTGCTCGCCGAGACCAGGCCCGCCGCCCACTGCGCCCACCGCCTGTCGAGACAGATCAATTAAAAGTAGCTCGCTCCCCCGGTCGCCCGTCATGGCAGAACACCATCCACTTCCCGCGCTGCCTCCCCAGCACCACCAGCACCACCAGCCGAACCAGCAGTACTACCAGCAAGAGACCGACGATTTCCCAGACCAACCCCAATATCGTCCCTACCAGCAGCAGTACGACCGCCCGCAACCTGTCCAGCCGCCCCCGGTTCCTCAGAGCCAGAGCCAGAACCAGAATCAGACACAGAGACGCTCCAGGTCGAGACCCAGGACTTTTAGCTTCCAGTCCAACAAGTCCCACAAGAGCTCGGGAAGCAGCCACAAGATCGAACTACACGAGACACCCGAGGAGAAGGAAGCAAAGAGACTACACACCAAGGCCGATCCCACCGTCGCTATGAGCGAGGCCGAACCTTGTAAGTCATTTATGCTCTCGGTAGTGCTGCTCCTCGGCGCAAGCAACTGTTAACACCAACAGCTGCCGTTCAGGCAATGACCAAGACCTCACTGGCCCCCTTGCGCTCCATCCAACACAAAGACAACCTCGGCAACCCCATTGGTACGTCGCTGTCGCATCTCTACGCGACCATCTCAATATCTGACTAATGACCTCAGCTGAACCTGATCGGTCCAACCCGACCCGCAGTCGCTGGGAGCGACCCTTGGACACTATCCGCAGCTTCGAGGCCGCAATTGACGGAGGCTACCGTGACAGGGACCGTCGTAAGTCTTACATTCGTTCAGGCATGTATACTTATTCCAATGTTGTCGAATCTCGCGGCTAACAACAGGCCACAGACACGGAATCCATAGCGACCTGGAACCGCCGAAGCAGCTACTATGCCAGTAAGTGCCACCGTAGCCATCTCAAGAGGATCTCCGCAGCTAACATCAAGACACAGCCAGCGGACCTCGCCAGCCCCAGGACAGCTACTACGGCGGCCGCCCGACCTCGTACCGGCCTGAGAGCAGTCAGTTTGGCATGGGCTCCAACCGACAGAGTTACTACGACTCTTACCAGAACGGCGGAGGTTACTACGGCGGGAACGATCTTCCATACCGACAGCGAGTACCGAGAACCCAGACCGACCCTCAGATGAATGGTTACGGACGAGGCGACCAAAACGTCTACCCTTTGCCCAACAAGGATAGGTCATACGAGACGGTAACATCCGCGGCGGCAAGTGGAAGCTCGGCAGAACAGGCAGGATATCACACGGACCCGACCAGCAGCGACAACAGCTCAATCGAGCGGGTTGCTCCGGCCCCCAAGCCACAGCCCGTTAACGACTACGGCATTGGCTTCAGTCAGGGCCAATCATACCAACCAGCTGCCATCAAAATCGACAACGGTGCACCGAACGGCCAACCCAGCAGCCAGGCTTACCAAGCCGTAAATAGTGGCGCACCAGTCCCAGAGAAGGCGAATGTACTCCGAAGACCGGTTGCAGGCCCACAGTCACAGCAGCAACAGCAACGGCCAGACATGCCCGCCAAAAGAAAGAGCTGGTTTTCCCGCCGGTTCAGCAAATCGTCTTGAGGAGCGGGCGGCATGAGATATAAGACGGTTTCGGTTTTTCTTTGTCGATACCCCATTTTTCCTACTTCCTGGAGACGAAACGGTATTTCGGCCGGAGATCAGCATACTCTTCGCATGTGGCTGGCGTGGTATCGCTGGAGTACCATTTTGCCGCCTCAATGAACGGCCGTTACGAAAATGGGATGGCTTGGTTGCTTGAGTCTGGGCACAGAGACTGAGCAATCCCTGTTTGCTTCGAAACAGGCGGTTTAATATCGTTGGATCACGGTACATGCACACGAGTCGTACGACGCTGAGATTATGAGAGGCCATTTTAGGGCTGGACGATCAGGTCACGGAATGGGCACTGGGTTACTTACGTTGGCTGCAAGTTATGGAGTCTGGGGTCAGGAACATTAATTAATCCTTACAAAGCTGCAGTTGCCGCGGCAGAGGAACACGGCAGGGAGACGAACGAATTTCTAAAATAGACTTGCACGTTACTCGCTTGGCAAACGCCGAATATAGTGGACAACACATAAGAAAGTGTGACACACATACATGCCTTAGCTATTGTGCTTGACTACATTCCGCATTGGATATACAGTGACTGGCACAACGCCTTTTAGCGGTCTTTCTTGCCTTCCTTCCAGTCGCCCAGCTGGTCACTCTGGTCCTCCTTCATAGCGACGATGACATAGGTGATCAGGACGACGTTGGCTACCACCGCGGCCAAGCCTCCAGCAAAAGTAGAGTTACCTACGTTTGAAGTTAGGTCAACCTCGTCATTTCTTCGGGAGAACAGTCCATTCACGCCAACGTACCCTTGAAGATGAAGTCAACCGTGGCAAAGTAGGTGCCGATAGGCATGACGATCATTGCGAGCGTGAACCCGAGGAGCTTGATGATGACGTCCATTGGTACGGCGGGCGTGATGTTGGACTTCTCGCCGGCGGCCGGGCTAGATCCAACCTGATCATCTTTCTCGAGAATTGTCTTCTCCGAGGTGACGATGCGTCGGGTAGCCATTTTGCTTGAGCCGAACTTGGGTGCGGGATAAGCTATGAACGATCAAGCTCGATCGAGATGACGAGCTGCGACCTGTGAGCAGAAGTGCCGCAAGGAACAGAAGGCTTTCCACAGACAATTGAATAGGAGTTGAAGGTCGGATTCCCGATGATCGAATCGTAAGGGCAGGCTCGGGGGCGATGGACACTGAAGCTGTCGTGAGTCGAGAGGCCCGCTTAAAGAGCTAATGCGACTGGCGTTCTCTGGTGAAGTCAAAAGACAGCGGTAACAGTGTGTCCTGACACTGTCCTGCACGGTACATTAATTAATTGATGACGCCAACCACGTGCGGACGCGCTCCGACTTCGTCTAAGCGCGTTCTCTCAGGCCTGCCGTGTCAACGGCCGGGGGGGATTGCCCCAGAAAAATCCCACCCTAGAGCCGCCGGCGTTCAAATCTCGACCGCTCCTACCTCACGCGCCCACAATCTCAAGACCGTAATTGCCCAGACTGGCCCTGAATCTCGACGATTTGTGCTTCTCCAGCTTCAATGATAACCTCCAAGCCTCGGAAGTAGGGTATTTCTTCCACTCGGAGCCGCTCACTCGAGTCCTCTTCATCCTCCGAACAACAACAGCCCCCGCCTGAGGGTTGTTCATCGTTCATTGTTTGCCCCTTCACATTATTGGTTGGCCTTTGTTTCCCAACCACGTACCGCAAAACGACCGTCGCCATGGTCATCATCAGCCTGGGCTCTTCTCCTCCGCCGATTTCTCCTCCAAGAAGGAAGTTGGCCAAGGATTTAAGCCCGCCTCTCAAAGGCGTTCACCACAGCAGCGAGGCCGACGAGCTCGCGGAGGATACAATTCCTTGCTCTCCATTCCAGACACAAGCCACCCAGATAATCAACCGACCATCGCTTGCGGGCCAGCCGAAGCCCCTGCCCGACCTTTCCTCGTCACCCTCTTCACGATCGATAATCGAGGTTCCCGCCTCATCGCCTTTCCAGCCCAAGCAACCCACCGTGTCGAGCTACTTCGCATCTCGCCTCGCTCCTGCCGGGACACGATTCCAACCCCCCGCGAAGTCGGCTCAACCTTCGGCGAAGACCCTCAAGCGGCCCGCCGAGGAGCCCGTCCTGATCGAAGACTCTTCGGACGATGAGGAACGCCAGCGGGGTGATATCCGACCTACTGCCTTCAAAAAGCATGTTTCGTCGTATGAATACGTTCCAGTGGACAAGCTGCAGAAGAACATTGACGAGGTGGCCGAGGCGCTTGGTCATACGCTCCCAGTTCAGCACTATAAGGAGGCGCTGACTGCGTGCCACAACAATGTGTCTGACGCCATTGGTTACCTCGTGGACGGTCGGCATCTAAAGAGCAAACACAACAGTTTCGTGAGCGCCACGAAGCCGGGCGCTTCCGAAAGTAGCAAGAGCCAGGAGTCGAGATCTGGCCGGCCTGCTGAACCTACCAAGCCGAGACTTCTCGGGCGCCATACTCCGAGCCTGCCCACCCCGTCGCGAAGCATCACACCCTCGCCGCCCAAGCAGAAGCGTCGTCGTCTGATACAGGGACGCCGGCCCAACAGATCTCCCGTCTCATCTCAGCAGACTCAAGACGTTAACTCCGGATTGGACGAGCTGGCCGACGAGAGGGTAGACGAGCTGATTGTTATTCCCGATGATGGCAATGACGACGATTTCGACGAAGAAGATGAAGTTACCGAGGCCGTGAAAGAAAGCTTACAAGACAAAGCCCTGCAGGCCATCAACAACAGCCCAATCGAAGACTTGTCCGCCATGACAAACATGAAACAAGAAGAGTTAAAGATTATTGAGAACAGGCGGCCGTTCGACTCTATTGAAGAGGTACAGGCGGTTACCCTTTTGAAAAAGTCGGGCGCCCGCGGTCGCAAATCGCCAAAGGTTGCGGTTGGAGAAACTTTAGTTGATGCCATCATGGAGTTCACTCGGAGCGTCAACGCCATCGACGAGGTTGTTGCCGAGTGCGAGAAGAAGGCGAACAGAGTGAAGCAGGAGATAAATCTTTGGGATATCGACTTCAAAGGACAGAAGCGGACCACACAGAGCTCATCGACCAGCGGTGATCTTCCTCTGACCCCCACGAGCTTCCGCGCGCACAAGTTCTCAGGCCCACCGATTCCTCAGCAGCCAAAGTTTATGGACGGCCATTGCACGATGCGTCCTTTCCAGCTGTTTGGTCTCAACTGGATGTCGTTGTTATATAACAACGGCTACGGATGCATTTTGGCCGATGAGATGGGTCTCGGCAAGACGTGCCAGGTCATCTCTTTGATCTGCCACCTGGTCGAGGACTATGAGAAGACCGGCAAAGGCGAAAGACCGTGGCCGAATCTCGTTGTTGTGCCGCCGTCCACCTTTTCCAATTGGATGGGCGAGTTCAAACGATTCGCACCGGAATTGTCAATTCTTGCATACCAGGGCCCCCAAGCCGAGCGCCGGGATATTGCATACGAGATGCTTGAGAATCCAGAAGACTATCACGTCGTCTTGACAACATATACTCAAGTTGGTTCGGAAGAAGACCTGGAGGCGCTTCGAGAACTGCAGCCAGCCGCCGCCATTTTCGATGAAGGACACAAGATGAAGAATCCCAAGACCAAGGTCTACAAAGACCTGGTCAGGGTCAAGGCTGGCTGGAGGATGCTGCTCACTGGCACACCGGTCCAGAACAACTTGATGGAGATGCTTGCCCTCCTGAACTTCATTGACCCAAAGATGTTCAACAATCGCATGGATCAACTTCAATACATGTTTAGTCAGAAGGTCACTATTCGCGACGTCAACAACGGTGCTTTCCTGTATGGAGAGCGTGTCAGCCGAGCGCGGACGATTCTGGAGCCTTTCATCCTGCAACGGCGCAAGCAACAAGTACTTTCGGACATGCCAGCCAAGATTTGCAACGTGGCGTATTGCGACCTGGCACCAGGTCAGAAAGACCTTTATGAAGAATACGAACGGCTGTTCAAGTCCGGCCCGGTCAAAAAAACAACCAGTGGGCGTCAAAGCGATCAAAACAACAGCTGGATGCAGCTCCGCAAGGCTGCCATCCACCCTCAGCTTTTCCGTCGCTACTTTGACGACAAGAAGGTTGAGAAAATGGCCAAGATTCTCATGAGAGACGTGCCGCAGTCAGAGTTGCAGCAGCCGAGACTTGATCACTTGATCGGCGAGCTGCAGAACTGTTCCGACTTTGAACTGCACCTATGGTGTCGTGACTACCGTTGTATCAGCCATTTCGACGTCCCGGAGGGCTCTTGGATGGAGAGTGGCAAGGTTGCCAAGCTGCTGGAGCTTATCCATGAGTATCGCGACAACGGCGACCGCGTCCTCGTGTTCAGCAAGTTCGCCAAAGTCATTGAGATCCTCCGAGAAGTTCTCCACTCCGACGGCATCAAGCACTGCGTCCTCTACGGCGCCACCGAGGTCGCTGAGCGCCAAAGCCTGATTGACGAGTTCAACCAGGATACAGACATTACCGCGTTTCTGCTCACCACGGGTGCGGGCGGCACCGGTATCAACTTGACTTCTGCGAATAAGATTATCATCTTTGATCAGTCTGACAATCCTCAAGACGATATCCAAGCTGAGAACCGTGCTCATCGCCTCGGACAAACCCGGGACGTTGAGGTGATTCGTCTCTTGACCTCTCATACCATTGAGGAGCTCATCTACAAGGCTTGCCAAAAGAAGATCGAGCTGGCCGAGAAGGTCACCGGTGCTGGAGAGGAAGTGGGCGGAAAGGCAGCAGAGGAGAATCTGGAGAAGGAGGTCCGCAAGATGATGGCAGAGCAACTGACTCCGTCGTAATCTGACTGACGGGACTTTCGATGTGGTGCGTTGGTGATACGCGCTGACGATCGTTGGCTCTAGAATACTGTTGTTATTGAGCGTGTCTTGTTCTCCCTTTTTTTGACGGCACGATACCACGCGGATGAGAGGAGGATCTGGTTTTGTATTTGTAATAGGTGAAGGAGGACACAAGCATGCGTGGCACTCCCTTTTTCTGGTAGAGGAGAACCGTGGTAAGACACCTTGGGATGGGCAACAAGGACAGACACCAGGTCGATGGCTCACCAGGCTACCGAGTCTCATCTGCTTGGAGACCGGGTTGAGAAGGGCCTCGGCCTCGATGTGGTTATTTAGAGGAATATTCGACCTAGACTATAGATGAGGTTTAGGCCTACCAGGGCAACCTCGATTGAATGAATCTCATGAGTTCGCCTCCAACCTTTTGCTGTAGACCTAGGTGGAGACATCATTAGCTGGATCTGTGTAGAGGAATTGAGGCGACTACGATGTGCCGCCCTTGGCCGAGTCCCTTATAACTTGCTCGCTGGCTGAAGCACGCTCAAGCGCATCTTGAACCATCCTGCTTGACTTCATCAGCAGAGGACTCCTCCCAAGCTGGTGCCCTACTTAACTCTCTTGTCGGTGTCGTCCAGTCTCGTTCACACATTAAATCTTTGACGTCACCTGTCAGCTGGGGTTTGAGATCACATGCAGACGTCCAGTGTTCTGGAGGATGTTGGAAGCTGTGATGGAGTCGCTGTGGTTTTCAGCCACGTGGCACGGGTCTGTCGTCAAAGAGATGTAGAGGCGGCTGCGGCTACGGACAGGTCCGGAGGACTGGTTGCGAGTTGACTTTTGCGAACTCGGGGTCAGAAGTCTCGCCAGAGAGTGACCAGCCTCCGATCTAACCGAGAACCACACTGAGTGTTTACAACTTACATGTAAGCTGTTCCTCGCAGACCAGTGCGTCACTTCACTTTGGGCACGTCTACTACATGCAAAACACCTCACCGCACTTGACAACCTGCTCACTGGCACCTCTGCCAGGCATTTCGGACCGCTCCAGTTCATCTTGTCTCACAAGAAGCTTCTCAAATGAGGACGTTGCGCTGCCTTCTTTCACGGCTGTGTCAACGATCGGGGCTTTAGATGGAGGTCAAGGCCAAGCAAGAGGACTCTCCGGCTTGTACTTGCTTCACATGGATGGTTTTTGCAGCTGAGGAGGCGTCTGGTTGCCAAAGGGCCGTTTCGACAATGTCACCGCTCACGTCAGCGACAGAATGTGGAGTTGCCCAGAAAGTCCCTGTCGAGAAGCTGACTGTCCTGTAATCAGCATGCGGGCGCTCATTGGTAAGACTGAAGCTGAACCCATAGCAAAACCAGGCGTGATATAGGGACTGGTAGCGCGGACAAGGCTGCTCTGTAGATTCCCGTCCCATCAGCAGTGAGCCAGACCACGACCCCGCGATCGACGCCGTGATCGGTTGGCCATTGCAAGTGGTTGAGCGGAAAAATGACAACGCTCTTCAAGTATCATTTGAAGGCATGAGGAATTACGCTGCAGTCACATTTGGCTCGTACTGTGATTGCTCTGTTGAAATCCTGCCGCTGCACATTTCACTTGCCGGTCAAGAGAAATCAAGGCTCAGCGAATTAGCGCATCACGATAACATTCACCAGAGCACTAGAAACTACGACTTTGAGTACCTTATTATTAAAGGCTAAGGTGTGCTTCAAACACCATTGAATGGTCCTCGTGGTGGCCGCCTCCGAGTAACCAATGGGCCGGGCCAAGACACGTCGTGCGGGATACGTCCCCGGAGCTCTCACGAAATTCAGGTACGTAAGCTGGGGTTTATCAGGGCCGGGGGGCTGCTGTCATTCGTTTTCGGTGTGAACCGTTGGTTGGCGTCTGCGTGCGTACATGCGCGTAGGTGGTGTGTGTGAGTGAGTGTGTGTGTGGAAGAAGTACCGTATGTGCCGTCCCGCGGCGCGGGAGACCCAAGCAAGCTAGCGCGTGTCTCTGTGCGTGCGCACCACGCATGGCTGAGGGCTGAGGGCGGGCTGAGAGAAGAGAAACAGGATGAAGGGCGAAAAAGATGGGTTGACAGAAAACCATGGAATGAATGCCCTCCCACCCGGGGGTCCCAGAGCAGAATGGGGGCCAAGACGCTAGGACGTGCCGCAATCATCAGCTGCAGCTGCCCTCCAGGTCCCCGACTGGGTGTTTCTGCGCCGCGCCAGAGATAACCTTAGCTTTTTGGGGGGCGTGTGTGGGAGGGGGAGTCACTGACAATAGGTAACTCGATGTACACACTCTCTCTATCTCGCCTTACCTGATGATGTGATGAGCTGCCAGGAACCGCTACCTTATCTATATATAATATTACTGACGTACCTGTTTTCTACTTCTCACCCCGGCGCGAGCTTGTGATCCTCTGAAATAAAACATCGGGTCCCCTCTCCTGATTTTTGTCTATTCGAAGGAGATTTCTCACCTCTTACATCACACTCACCTCCGAGATACCCCCAAAAGATAACGAGACCACGAACGAAACCCCAGCCGATTCGCACGTCACATCACCCGAGTTTAACTCACAATGACCACCGAGGTATCCCACGGACGTGGCGGAGCAGGAAACATCAACCCCGACGACACCAAGTATGTCGACGGCGAGGTCGTGAGGAGCGGCCCTGAGGGCTCGCACGGCTCCGGCGCCTACAGCGCAGGCAGAGGAGGTGAGTTTCTTATCAGCTCCCTGGCGAGCGGCATCGGTGCATCGGCGCACCTGGTCACGAAGCCGAGCTCCCAACACCACCCCCCCACTCGCTCGAAATGAGCCCGGCTACACATGACGGATTCCTCCGAAACAATTAGGATTCGAAGGCTGGTGACTGACTGGGAGAAATCGGTCACAGGCGCCGGCAACATTGGCGACGCCGGCAGCGCGCCCGCCCCGCGCTCCGACAAGGACGTGGTCCCCGAGGAGGCCTACCGCCCCTCCACCGAGGGCCAAGACTTCCACGGCGGCCGGGGTGGAGCGGGCAACGCGCACAAGTCGATCGATCACGAGAAGAAGGCCGCCGCCCAAGCCCGCGCTGACGGCACCGCCGGCATCAGCGTCGCCGACAAGCTCAAGGCCAAGATCCTCGCCCCCTTCCACAAGAAATAGACGGGCACAGTTGGTCAAGACACCAGAACAATGATGCGACCGTAAGAGGAGGATGTTGGAATTGGTTGTCGCCGGATGAGGTGGCTTGGTTTGGGAGGCTTGAATGATGCGTTTTTTTCGACATACCCTTCACGATATCCCCCCGTTTTGATATGAACCCCTAGATGCGATTGTTTTTTTGAGAATGTCCAATGATATCCTGCCGTCGGTTTGCCGTCGGTTTAATTCGTCAACCTGGAATTAGTTCCCCTCTTAGGGATAAGTCTGAATGATGAGTGTATGTTTGGATAATGAGAGGCTCGATGAAATTGCACCACTCACTGATGATTGCCATATCCTATGTGGCCAAGGATCGGCAGGCCAAGCTTGGCTGAACCCCAAAAGTTGGCCTCATGGTGACTTTCTTTGCAAGTATCATCATGTCGCGTTTCATCAGTTGAACTCATTCTGGGAAATCCAATGTGGTTCGTGGCATCCCATTTGCTATTTCACAGTCTTTGAGCCTTTTTCTTTCACGCAGCTATGCTGTAAAGTGTGGGAGGCTCATGTTGTACCTCAATGTTGCCTCTTACTGCTTGACTCTTTGCTGCTTTGATGAGCAGAAACTATGCCGAAAATAAGATTCACAACGAGCAACAAAAGACAGGCCGACATGGATGTGACCCCAATGGAAGGCCAAACCTTAATAAGCATGAGATGAACCTCGCTGGCACACCTCTTCTCACTAAATCCTCTGCTGGGCCTCAGAATGCTCAGTTCTCAACCAAAACAAAAGATATCGACGAAGACAAGATTCGAACTTGCGCGACCGAAGCCATGTGCTGTGAATTAGTGGGAATTCGAGGCACACCCATTGACCACTCTGGCACTTCGCCTATTGATGCATTTGAGGGATTTAATTGTCGATCATGATCCTGGTGTGAGTTGACTCCCGATGTCGGAGTGGTCGTGAGTGAGATGTGAGGGAAACTCGCGTACAACTGAGACCCACCCAGCCCTGGAGTACGTACCTATGTGAGTTAGCGCAGAATTTGGTACCCAAGGCAAATCTCAAGCTTCTGGAATGCTCACCAGCCAGAATTGTCTGGCAGTGCTGAACCGGCTCATACTGGATGGCTGAGGCGACTGAGAGGTATTCCGAGATGTGGATGCTGAGTGCAAACTGGAAAGCGGTGTGAGGCAGAATCATTGGGAGGAGTCGGACCCACCCGAACAGGAACAGTTGAACCACTGCCTTCAATATCTACCTACCTACTACCTTACTGAGCCTCGAGCCTCAGTTTGCATTTAACTTCGTTGTCGTCGTCAACTTGCGCCGGTGCTGCAGAATTGACATGGCAGGATCTGTATGCTCATTCCCATCACTCATGGCGCGCCGCCCACACTGATTGCACCCAGTGGGCTTTGTCTCCTCGTCATCCAAAACAACCCCAAAACCACGTGGATTAGCGCAAAATGCAAACAACTTTTGGTCGACTTGGTTTGCTCGACTGCGGAGAGAGACGCCGGGGTATTTCTGGGTCCGGCGAGAGGAGACCCTTCCCCAGATAACTTAAAAAGTGAGATGTTGAAATCTCCAGAGGGTTGGGTTTCTCTTTGTCGCACGTCGCTCGAAACAAGGCACTGAGAACCCGACGATGCAAGATGCTTCTACCTGTCGGAGTGTCGCCATACATTGATAGGCAGGGAGAGATGTGTCAAAAGTCGCTGCCATCAATGACGGCGCGACAACTGACCTGCACGTTCTACACTAGTTTGTATCAAAGGCAACCAATTCACATGCCGGTGATCATCACTCAGGGTCCAACGGGACTTGGAGAGGGGTGGGTAGTGAGGTCAAGAGGAATTGCAGATCGCACTGGCACTTGCAGACAGCCCACCCCGCAAGCCCCAGTCCGGGTCGGATCGCCGCGGATTTTGCCTCAGTGTTGTGACGAGATGGCAGACCACTGTCATTGACGATGGCATGGCTAAGGAAGATTGTTCAGTGGTCGGATTCACACAATCAATGAGTTCCCTGCCGACTACAAAAAACTGCTGCAGAAGCTGCAGCCAGTGACGGCGTCATGGCCTGAGTAAGCTGCGCTAGGAATCGCGGCTCCAGTCTGCTTGACTAACAACCTGGAAACAAGCCAGCCCCCTCCCAAGACGGCAACGGCTGGGTCGCCAAGCGATGCAAAAACCCAGGAGTATTGGATATCTAACCGGGCGGGGGCTAGCTTGGACAGAGTCATCGTCAGCCCGGTAGGTGACAGCACGCGTTCGTTCCGGATTCTGGTTGATCGCCGGGCGTGTTGGAGCATGTTGGAGCACTGGCCGGCGTCGAGAGATTCAGCCTCTTGGGGTGAAAGCGATGCAGATTGGCAGCATGGCCCGATGTGCGTGGTGTAGGAGAGACGCAGGCGAGGGGCGGGCAGTGGCCAATGCCAAAGTCGGATGCCGACGCATTGCATCGCTGCACGGCGGGCATGGAATATCGGACGAATGAACAACCCGGTTCGTCTCACGATGGCCGGCGTCCAACGCGCATCCTCTGGCGATAACTGGAGCTCATTGCCTCATAGTGCCGCTTGCCTGAAGCGTGGCAGCGGCGCTAGGATGGGAAAGGGGCACACGACGCATCGGCGATGATGCAGTTGGGCGCATCTCTGTCCGCGGACGTAGCGCTTGAGCAACGGAAGGCTTTTCTCGCGACGACTGGGGTCGGGAGGACGCGCTGGAGCATGGAACGGTAACGGTAGGCCCGGGCTAAGGAGAGCCTAGGAAGCTGTCCTGCCCGGTCCTGTGACTGCCCTGCGGTGCAGGCAGACGGACGGAGAAGGCAAGGAGGACGGCGGGAGACGGCCGGGGAAGACCATGGATTAAAGGATGGACATTGCGATTGTCACCTTGGATGCCGCCGCCGCTGCCTTTGCCGCCATATAAGGTAACCAACCACGCCGGCCCACTGTTGGGCCTGACGGGCCCGACGACACCTTCACCTACTCTTCCTTCCCTCTTTCTGTGCTCTCTCCCAGGCTCTGTGTCTCGTCCTTCCTCTCCGGTGTTGTGTCCCGGCTCTTTCTTGTCGTTGCAACCACCGTGGTTGCGAGTCGAGTCGTCCAAGTCGTGTCGCCGCCACCGCCACCATCACCGTCACCGTCACCCACACCTCGGTCTATCGCCTATTAGCAGGCGGTCACTTGTCAGCTTGCACCAGTGACCTTCTCGCGAGCCCCCTCCCGTCTCCGACCGCAGGAAGTCCACATGCCGTATTGGGCAGGCTCTTTCCGCACCGCGATACCCACCACTGCGGACGAACACCAGAGGCACCCGACCCGACCAGCCCGGCCGCACCTCACATCCCACTGGAACATTGTCAGCAGCAGCAGCCGCAGCCGCAGCCGCAGCCGAAGTCGAAGCCGCAGTCGCAACCGCAGCCGAAGCACCAGCGTCGAGAGAAAACTTGGCCGGTGAGGTGCGCTGCAGCTGCTGGAAATACGCCGAGTGGTTCGACCACAGATACGGCAGCCGGTGTCCAAGACAGCCCCAGCCCAAAGGTGCCTAGCACTGTTCCGACACCTCAGTGCTAGGTACCTGGGCCCGACCTGCATACGTACCTACCTTACCGTACCTACCGTCCAGTCTCTCTGCACCTCTCCGTGCAGTGCAGGCAGCCTAAAGTCGGACGGAATTCAATTCCATCCAGGTTCCATCCAGGTCCCCTCCACTCGGCTCTGCGGGCTGCGTGCTGCGTGCTGCCCGGAGTGTGTTCGCCCGCTCCCTCCGTGCCAGCACCACCTCAGGTGAGACAGGCCCGCCCCGTCACCTGTCCTGTCCAGTAAAGTCACGCCCTCCCGCCCGTGTCAGTCAGTGCCAGCGCCCGGCCAGCCCGCCATGGTTCCCAGGCACGAAGAGCACGCTCGGCCGCCGCCTGCACCACGTTTGTGGTCGCGTCTGTCGACCTTGTCGAAGCGCTCTTTTCGCTCCTTCACCTCCGACTTCGAGGCAGACGACGAGCGTTCCGATACCGACTCGGACTACGACGCAATGAGTCCCGGCAGCAGCAGCGACGGCTTCCTTCACGGCCACGGCCGTTATCACGGCGAGGACACCCGCCCCACGAGCCAGAAGGAGCTTGCTGGGTGGTACGCCTACGCCTTCGCCGCTGAGACCTATGTCATTTGTGGTGAGTGCTTGCCCGTGCCTGTGTTTCGACGATGCCCAAAAACTGACTGTGTCCAGCCATCGGTATGTTCTGCAATGTCCCTAAGCTGCCGTGTCCCGCATCGTCGCCAGAGACCATGTGGTCTGCCCGAGACCCAAGATGATTCCGCCCACTTTTGTTCCAGCACCTCATCCTCGCGCCACTTGCGCTGACACTCCATCTTGCACAGGTTCATTCATCCCAATTCTCCTCGAGACTCTCGCGCGCGAAAATGGCGTTCTCCTTTCCGATCGAACGACCCCTTGCGGAACGAGCGATTCCAAGAATAAGGCCGACGGGCAATGCATCGTCTACGTCCTCGGCATGGAAATCAACACTGCCAGTTTCGCCATGTACACATTCTCGATCAGCGTCTTGCTGCAAGCTCTTCTGGTCGTGAGCATCAGCAGCGCTGCCGACCACGGAAACTCGAGGAAAAAGCTCTTGCTCACATTCGCATGGGTCGGCAGCTTCTCCGTCATGGCCTACATCTTTGTCAGCAAGAACACCTACATCCTGGGTTCTCTGTTGGCCATCATCTCCAATGCGTCTTTTGGCGCTTCTTTTGTGCTCCTCAATTCGTTCCTGCCTCTGTTGGTCCGCTACCATCCCGAGGTTTCGGCATCCGAGACGGTCCATACACCGGACTTGGGGCATACGGATCTGGAGTCGCAGCCTCTCAATGGGTCTCACATCGACCAGGATTCCGCGGTTGGCGACGTGGAAGATTCCACCGTGGCACTACTTGGGGGGAATGCCCCGGAAGGTCATTCTTTGGTCAGAAAAGCCACCCATGAGGAGCTCACTTCGGTGGAGCTGCAGCTGTCAACTCAAATCTCCGCCAAGGGCATCGGGACGGGTTACATTGCCGGGCTTTTTCTGCAGTGTGTGGCCATTGCTATATTGATTGCGATGAAGAACTCCACTTGGTCTCAACGAGTCGTGCTCTTCCTGGTTGGAGCTTGGTGGGCATCGTTCACAATTTTGGCCGCGCTGTAAGCTCATCACATCATGTTTTCGTCGTTGCAGACTGCTGACACTGACTTGCAGGTGGCTCCGCCCGCGGCCAGGCCCACCGATGCCTATCGCCAACTCGGGTACGGGAGCTCGCGCTTGGTTTAACTACACAATATACGCATGGAAGTCTTTGTTCAAGACCGTCCGGCTAGCACGTCGCTTGTTGGACATCATGCTGTTCTTGTGCGCATGGTTTTTGCTGAGCGACGCGATCGCCACAACATCCTCAACCGCCATTCTATTTGCGAAGACTGAGCTTCACATGAAGCCTTGGGCGTTGGGGATGATCAATGTCATTTCCACGACATTCGGCGTCATCGGCGCTTTCAGCTGGGCCTTCACATCACGCCACTTTGGATTGAAGCCACACCAGACGATCTTGGTCTGTATCGCACTTTTCGAGCTCATCCCCATTTACGGACTACTCGGATACCTGCCTTTTGTGCAGAAATGGGGCGTGGTCGGCTTGCAGCAACCGTGGGAGATGTACCCCCTGGCTGCCGTGTACGGTCTCGTGTTGGGTGGCTTGTCTTCATATTGCCGCTCGGTTTACGGAGAACTCATCCCTCCCGGCTCTGAAGCTGCATTCTACGCTCTCTACGCCATAACAGACAAGGGTTCCAGCGTGTTTGGGCCTGCCATTGTTGGAGCTATCATTGACGAGTCTGGCGACATCCGCCCAGCATTTTGGTTTCTGGCAGCGTTGGTCGGGCTGCCAGCACCACTCATCTGGAGTGTCAACGTCGAGAGGGGAAAGCGGGAGGGCGAGAAACTTGCCGAAACCATTGAAGGCTTCGAAAGCCAGCAGAGAGAATCTGCCAGCGAGTCAGAGAGTGAGGACCGGCCTATTCTCAGTGCGTATGACGATGAGGAGGATGAGCACGAGCATAACCGGACCAGACGGCACTGAGAGTGGGGTATTTGTGCAACGTTTGCATAGCGATGGCGTTTAGAGGCTTGTCGGTCTTGTCCAGTCACAAAGAGCAGTTTGCTGGGATTTGGAGCTGTGGTTAAGAAAAGTGTCGGTCTAAGAAGAAATAACAAAGCTCGATTAGTAGTTTTTACCGGTTCGATGGCTTCTGGTGTTTTCGCGTCATCTCCAGAGACACCGGCGGGCTGCAGCGAATCATGTGTAAGAGAAATCAATGCATTAACACCATGGGCGCTTGCTGCGGAGACTTGAAGGTGGTAGGTAGGCGCGGGTGGCCATGCGGTGCTTACGTGACACCCAGGTTTATCCGCCGTGCCAAGCTACGCGTCACGTGAGCGATGGAATAATCAGCGCCTGCCACCTTTTTTTGCAGCTAGTGAACGCGCTCCGCTCCTGGCCCCGGATCTTCGACTGCGATTTTCCCAAGTTCGCGCATCGTGGCCATCATTGGTCGTTGATACCTGGCCTGTATCATCGTCGGGCTCGCAAGAGTCATCGTACACTTGTCACAGCCAATTCGCAGGCCCTGACTGCAACGGCGCGCTTGCCACTCGGCCTGATCTACCCCGGTCTTTCGGCGACCCATCCTCTTCCAGCCACCCCGTACCCTTCCATTCCCTTCTGTCGCGACAACGCAACGAAATCCCATCAACGCCACAGTTGTTCTGGATCACTCCGGACAAGATCGCACCCCCCCGTCCATCGACTTGACGCGATTACCGTACTCCGGCCTCGTTTGCGATCCCGCATCTCTACCACCATGTCCTCCGCCTCGCGCAAGCGCCCTCGCGCCGAGGTCGAGGAGAACAAGGCCGAATGCCCTTTCAGCATTACATACGCCGAGCCCGACACCAAGGCACAAAAGAAGTCAAAGAAGAGGCGGAAGCAGGACCAGGAAGAGGAGGACGCGAAGAAGAGCTCCAAGCAGCTCTCTCCCTTCTCCCCCTCGGGCGATTTTAACGGGAAAAGCGCTAATGACGTTCTGGACCTGGAATATAATGTCGTGCCGCAAAAGAAGTGGTTAGAGATGACGCGATACAACAGTTTCGTCCGTAAGTTGCCTCTTCTTCTCCCTGCCGTGGTGACGCGCTGACGTGGACGGACAACAGTCAACGGCACCAAATATTTCAGCGAGGGATTCATCTACGTCGCAAATGACCAAACCGTCCAACGTCAGAAGGCGGCAGCAGAAGGCGCGACAGACGGCGAGCCCGAAAAGATTCTGAAGAGGTCAAAGTCTGAGGACGACTGGGTCGCACGCATTTTGGAGATCCGCGCCAGTGACGAGCATCACGTCTATGCGCGCATCTACTGGATGTACTGGCCAGAGGAGCTTCCGGAAGGTACAATGGAGGGCAAGAAGTACGCTGGTGGTCGCCAGCCGTATCACGGTCACAACGAGCTGATCGCTTCCAACCACAGTACGTCGCGTCCGTCGGGCAAATCTGGGTCTCAGCGCGCTAACTCGGAGCAGTGGACATTATCAACGTTGTCAGCGTGACCTTGCCTGCCAACGTCAAGCAGTGGATCGAGGAGAACGACGACGAAATCCAGGAAGCTCTCTACTGGCGTCAAGCTTTTGACTGCCGAACCCAGCAGCTCTCTGTAAGCAACATGCCAGATGCTTGTTTGATGATGGCCAGAAAAGCTAACTGTTCCGTGCAGTCAGTTGAGCGTACTTGCAAATGCCGACAGCCAGCGAACCCCGACAAGACTCTCATCGGATGCTCTAACAAGGAGTGCGGCAAATGGCTCCATGTGCACTGTCTCCGTGAAGATGCTCTGACGCGAACTTACGAGCGACTCGGCAAGGACAAGCCCCACATCAGTTCAAAGCCTCCGACGGAAGGCACTGCGTCCGTCGCGGAGAGTGAGAAAGAGAAGGACGAGAAGAAACTGGACAACGGTGTCAACGGCCCTCTCAGCCCGACGGAGAGCGGCGCCGAAGTGAAGCAGACGATCGACGCAAAGCCCAGCGACGCACCAGAAGAAACAAACGGTCAATCCGTGGCCGAAGGAACCCCCGCGATTCCCGACGACCGCGTCTCACAATCACCTACAACTCCCGCCACGCCATCTGCTCCGGAGGCTCCGGCGGCAGCACGCAAGAGCAGATCTGGAAAGAAAAAGACGGCTGCCACAGATGCGAAGCCTTACGAAGGGCTATTCGAGGCCAGGATCCTCATGGATATGAACCCAACCAAGATCGAGATCACGGACCTGCGCGAGAACGTCACCGGAGGCGAAAAAGTGTGGACTGAGCCGCTACTCTGCGTGGTTTGCGGAGTTGAGATCAGTTGAATAATGGGTCTTTGTAAGGCCAGCAATTCGTTTCGCCCTGCATCGGGGCACCTACTTTCTCTGGGGCGCATTTTGGTTTTCTCGAGCCTTCCCTTCTCGCTGTATCTATTCCAGCAGGCACTGCGCCCACGCCATTGATAATGGTTCGCGTGCTGCTGTTTGTCTATGACGATTTCGAACATGACCAGGATGGCACATCGAGTCTTGAAAAAGAGCGTTGGGCACACAGGTGGTCGAGTTGAGGGGAAGTGAACTGAGAGGAAACCACA
Source organism: Colletotrichum tropicicola (assembly GCA_025962755.1). Lineage (NCBI taxonomy): Eukaryota > Fungi > Ascomycota > Sordariomycetes > Glomerellales > Glomerellaceae > Colletotrichum > Colletotrichum tropicicola. The sequence continues at coordinate 40,368 of JAOWMA010000214.1, read as the reverse complement.
GACGGAAGAGAGGACACAGATGGCGAGCGAGGCGAGATGGGTTACTTGGATGCGGTTGGGGTGGTTTATCTTCGCAAGGCGTTGGCGAATACGGTTTATCGCGCAATATGGTATGTGAGGCTGGCCAGGAGTATGTCTCGGTAGAACTAGTGAGGCGAATTGTGTCGAAAAAAGGGGACGAAAAAGGGGGGCCAAGGCCAGAAGAGCGGCCATCTGGAGACAAGAGTCGACAAGCAGTTTCCTAGAGCTTACACGGTTTGGTCGTATGTTTGCCTTATCCTTTCCTACGTCGAGCATCAGCAGTTGCGGTGATTTTTGTGACGAATCAATACAGAGGACGTTTTGACATGGAATGCTCAATGGGTTGCAAAGTGAAGACGGCTTGCCTCGTTAGATTTGACAGCTTCAGCTTATGACGCGCCGCTAAGCATTCATTGGAAGCTTCGTAGCTCGTCAGCGGTAGGTGCTCCTAGAGCTCACACTGCCTACCTGGTGGGGTCCTGCTTCCCCAGGGGCTACCTACCTAAAGTAGGTAGAGGTAGGTATTACTGAGGAGCGGCTTTGCCCCGCCAGAATCCCTTCCGCTAACACTCTATCCAGCCTCATAGAACATCCAACCCATCCGCAGCCACGCAACCTGTCATCGTTGAAAGCACCAAACATTTCCCCATCTTGCCCTACAGATCCGGACACACATACAAAGTGCCACAATGGCCTCCGTCGACCCCTTTGACTCGGCGCTGTAAGTTGCACCCTCGATTCCTTCTCAAACATGATGCAGGGACAAAACCGTGGACTAACCCGAACGCCCGCCCCAGCGACCTCCTCCGCCGCCTGAACCCGAAACACACGACCGACCACCTCAATGCCATCATCTCGCTTGCCCCGGATCTGACCGAGGACCTTCTCTCGTCCGTCGACCAGCCCCTGACTGTCAAGCGCTGCAAGCAGACGGGCCGCGACTACCTCCTGTGCGACTACAACCGCGACGGCGACAGCTACCGCTCGCCGTGGAGCAACCAGTTCGACCCGCCCCTGGACGAGGGCGGCGTCGGCGGCGTCGGTGCGGGCGGCAGCGAGGGCGCGGGCGAGGGCGCCATCCCCAGCGAGCGCGTCCGCAAGATGGAGGTCAAGGCCAACGAGGCGTTTGATGTATACCGGGAGCTCTACTACGAGGGCGGTGTGAGCAGTGTGTACTTCTGGAACCTGGACGACGGGTTTGCCGGTGTTGTTCTTCTCAAGAAGTGTAGGTTGCACCATCAGCATACGGATTTCAAGCATGCATAGAGCACAGGGAGCATTTTTGGGATCAAGAGATAGGTGCTGACAGGGACGCAACAGCCGCGACACCCGGAGGAAGCGCCGAGGGCGTCTGGGACTCTATTCACGTCTTTGAGGCCATTGAGCGCGGTCGTACGACGCAGTACAAGCTCACCTCGACGGTGATCCTCTCGCTGTCGACGTCAGCGAGCACGCTGGGCGACATGGACCTCAGCGGCAACATGACGCGGCAGGTGGAGCAGGAGCTGCCCGTCGACGGCGACGAGAGCCACATTGCCAACATTGGCCGGCTCGTCGAGGACATGGAGCTCAAGATGCGCAACCTGCTCCAGGAGGTCTACTTCGGCAAGGCCAAGGACGTCGTCGGCGACCTGCGGAGCATTGGCAGTCTGAGCGAGGGGGCCAGGGACCGCGCTGCGCAGCGGGAGCTTATTGGCAGCATGCAGAGATGATCTAATCCTACCGTGTCTGATTGATGGAGCATGCAAGAGTCTCACAGTGTTGCAGAAAGAGAGAGAGAGAGAGAGAGAGAGAGAGGGGCAGAGAGACGAGACAGAGGTTTATCGAGATCGGGTTGTACAGCCAAGCACCTTGTCTTGGATCATATCTCTTGTTGTTGTTGTGAATCCAAGCATCGGGACCCAGGGGGTTACCAGATAGATGAAGGCTTGCCCGCCTCGTCTTGGCTCAGAGCTCGGGCAGATTCGCCCTACGTTTGGTAGCGACGTGGCGTCCTTCCGGAAGGGAAGACTCAATCCCAATGGGGAAGCCAATAAGAGAGCTGGAGGCTAACGAGTGGCTGGAAAGCACTTGCGTAACAATGATTAGAATTCACTCCGCCTGCTCGCCCGCTCTCATGTTCACAACGCTCAACCAAGAGATCGAAAAGTGCAACAAAATCCTTGCACACGCTTCAGATGTTTCTTCAATCAGTGTCGCATATTGCCGTTTGGTTTTGCGTAGCTGTACCAATGTGGGAAAATGGCTGTCTGAACCCAACACATGGAGGCTGGCGGAATATTGTTCCGTGTAACACGGTCAAGACCTTGGACTTTGCAGCAACTGGGAACAAGGAGCAGAGGCAACCGGGAATACCAGACGGGCAATCATCCAGCTGATTTTCAGAGAGACAATTCTGTAGGTACTGCGCGGGAGCATGTTATGTTGGCTGGCTGGCTGGACTCGGGACAAGGTGAGTTCAACCTGGAAGCAACAACTCTATTTCCGAAGGTTGCTGCGTGTGATCTGGACACCGGCATGACACTGCTTCTATTGCCTGTCATTGTAGGAGTTTCCCGGACACATCATATCTGGCAATCCGACCGACGCATAGGGCAGCCCGTTTTTTCCTCTTTGTAACTTCTGACTAGTTGCGACGTAGTCAGAGTGGCTTCGATACAGAGGCGGATACGATTGCCTAGGCGCCTGCTTGCTTCAAGACAGCAACCGGCGGGGAAGCGTGGGCTTTCCCTGTCCCAGGGGCAGTCCGTCCCAAAGAGCAAGAGGCCTGAAGCATCCATAATCAGGCACCGACCGATTCTAACGCGAATGACTTTTCTGGCATGAGCTGGGTCGTTCGGGGGCTTCCTTGCATCAGTCCAGTCATTTACCATTACTGGTTGTGTTCATAGTAGGGTTTCCAGCTATAGAAATCAAGTTGCCAGGTAACTCAGACGGTCCGAATTCGGCGATAAAGCGAGCCCCTCATAAGCTGCCATGAAGAGAGATAGTTTCCCTAGCTGGAGTCCGACTATGCTCGGGACCGGGCCATGCAAGACTCGCTTGCAGTCTCGTTTTCGGTTGGCAGAGGTCCACGTCATCGAGGCAGTCAGAAAGAGCATACCAATAACCTAAAATGATGTCTCTTTGAAGGGTTGCGATAGCCGAGGGCTCGCCCGACAGGATGAGACGGTGATGAGATCCACCTTGAATCTTCAACAGTTCGGCAGGATGGCCAAATGTGTCACTTGCGGCTAGGGCCGTCCCCCAAACATGGAAATTATCGTTCCTTTTGAGTGGGTAGATGCACTACAGAGCGGATGCGCGCTTCTCCATAAACATGCTTTGTGGGCGCAGGGTGAGTTGTTTGATGGCATAGAGCATTAGTGTTGTGGCAAGCAACTGCTGCCCAACGTCCAATGCAGCTTGCGTGGTTCGTTGGGCAGTTGACGCGCTGACGCCCGGGTTGCCGTCCACTGAAGGCGGGGTCTTACGAAGCATTCGGTCCGCGGTGTGCGAAGAGAGCTGATTGTCGTTGCAACAAGTTGAGAGGGAGACGTTTGGGCGAGTCTTTGGAATTGATGGCAGGAAATTTCTCGAGATCAATAGTTGGCCCTGGCTCTGGCACTGTCGCCGAGTGCGTCCTAGCTCCAACGTGTTGGCGCAGGCGTTGGGGTAGTTTGGTTGCTGTTTGCTTTATTTTTGGCGATAGCAAGACGGCTGGTCTGGAACCGTTTGTAATCGGGCGCCTTTATCCCCCCCGAGAATCGTGTGCAATCGATAGACAAGAGCCTACCGGGTTCAATTGCAGTTGTCGTCGAGCCGCGAAAAGAAAGCATACGAGCTTTGTTGCAGAACGTATCCCGGAAGACTTCTAGAACACGCAGCCGATCGCTCATCTAGGGCCCCCGCATGTGCAGGCTGCAGGGAGGAAAGAAAGCCAAATGGCCGAGACTGAGCCCGAGCCCGAACCGGCCCAGCCCATGGGAGGGAGCGCGCCGGCGCGTGTTTGTCCGCCCCTTTTTAAAGTTGGAGCATGGCGGCGTGGCCCAGAGCACAGAACTGAGAAGAGGCGTCCATCTGCGAAGCGCATCATGGGAGGCCCCTGAGCGGGAACGGGGCGGGATCCATGGGATGGACACCTCGCGCGGCTCGCGCTAGCCCGGCGGCTTGGGACGACGAGTGGCCAACGGCAGGAGAAGCTCGTCCTCCCGCCTCTCTTGTTTGGTTTCTGGGCAACTCGATGTCGCAGTCTGATGCCGACATGATGGGTGTGTCACCCGAAATCGAGGCTGGTGGTGAGACAAGATTTGGAGTGACACGGCCTCGAGAGAAGGCGGCAGTCTGGCTGCCCGGGCCGGGTAACACAACGAAGACGACGGAGATGCGGGGCGGGCAGAGTGCGTGCGAGACGGGGAATAATGAGATGAGAATCGAGAAGTCGCAGTGCGGCCATGGGTGGTTCCCTGCTTTTTGGCGACGATGTACATAGTAGGTGGTACAGGAAGGGGCGGAACCAGGTATGTGTTGAGAGAGACGTGGTTTGGGACGGGATGTATTCCGAAGCTGGGCAGAGACATTATTGGATAGCACGGTTGAGGTGCTGCTGTTACTGCGGACGTGAAGTACCTAACCTACCTAGATGACGGCGTACCTAGGTATCAATGTCTCTGGTGGTGTCTCTGCAGGATGGGACTACAGGCAATAGAGGCAGAAAAGGAAGGAGCAGGGGAGAAGAGGCGACGGGGTTGAGGATGCGTGGTTGGCGCTCTGGGCACCTGACGCACACGTCCGCACGGTTTTTGCGCCTGTTGATTCACGGCTGTTCGTCGATCGGTGTGGCTGTTCCCGTGATCAACTGGCAATGGATGCCGGTCGTGGAGGAAGTTCCATGCCCAGGGCCCTGCACAGGGTGGGCGCCACGGAGTGGGGCCGGGGGTTGATGAAGGTGCTGGCATGCCCTGCTGGTGCAACCATGTGGGGTTTTCTGAGGGAGCACGAGCCCTGTAAATTTATGAGAAGGAGGCACGATGTGTTTTGGTGCCATTTCCCCATCGAGCGTGAGGCTTCTGCTGCAGCTGCTGCAGCTTCAGCTTCTCCTGAGCCCCGATTGCCGGGCTAGCTCCGTGTGGTAAGAGTTAGAGTCTTTTGCCCCGGGCAGCAGCAGTGGGAGGCAAATTGGCCACAGGACGAGTGAGCCGTCAGCACCGGAGGCGTGGCAGCGCGCAGGCGTGATGCCCATGACCTCACGGCGTCCATTTCGAGGAGCTGTTTCTGTTTCTGTTTCCCCAGGTCTTGGGCTTCAAGCCGAGCAGGAACAACCTCGACCGGGTGACTCAGATGAGGGAGGAGCCCACACAACAGGAGGCAGGAGGAAGCAGGAACAGCAAACAAGCGCGAGACTGTATTATCCAAAGGTACGTACTTCTAGGTAAGGTAGGTTAGGTAGGTAGGTAAGGTAGGTACGACGGATATGTAGGTATGCAAAGGAGGAGCTGCATGAAGCTCCACCGCCCATCATCGGCCGCATTGCATGGCTGGCAATCCCGTCCCGTGGTGCGTCCTCCTGAGACTATTTTGTCTCCTCGTTCCCTCGTCCCGCTCTGTGTGCGTCCCACGGTCCCCATAGCCATCTCCCCCTTCTTGAATGACACCTATTGGAGGGCCGCTGTGTTTTCGCTGCGTGTCCGCCAAATTTTTTGCCCTCCTCTTTTTTTCCCTTTTTTTTTTCCCCCTGATACCTGGGGCGAAGGAAATAGGGGCCATCTGCCGTCTCAAGTTTTCTTACCTACCCTCTGCGTGCGCACGTTACCTTGACTTGAGCCGTTTCTAGTATCATCAGACGTAACCAACCAAACCTCAACCTCTGCACTAGAACACACGCACAACAAACCAAACCAACACACGCACCACCACCACCAACCATACACGCACACACACACACACACGCACACACACACACACACAACCAAACTCGTAATCTTTTTTTAATATTAATTCTCCTCCCTTCCACGTCCCAATCTCTCGCCGAAACCCCTCCCCTTTGGCTTAAAAGCACCAGCTGCCCGCCGCCGTCTCGAACCGTCCCGGTATCATTTCCCCCCTGCCGAGCTTCGCCCGCGTCCAGTCCAGTCCAGTCCCGTCTTGTCCGTCCCGCTGCACTGTGGTAGTTTACACTAAACTCGCGCAATCCCGGTGCTGCATTTCATCCCAGGGGCCAGGGCACATCAACCCCTAACTGGACCTGGACAGACGTCAACCCCGCCGTCCACCACCACCGCCCAATCCACCACCACCGCCTCCGCCGCCGCCGCCGCCGCTGCTGCCCGTCAGGTCTGCCGCTCTGTGCCCAGTGCACCACCACCACCTCGAACCCCTCTGCCCAACCCGTCAACTTGCGCTTGTCATATCCTTTCCTCCTGACGACACAACCAACGCACTCGCAACGCACGAATCTCCCTGCTCTCCTCCAACAACCCCCTCCTCACCATGGCCGAGAAACCCTCAGTCCTGATCATCGGAGGGCTGGGCTACATTGGCCGCTTCCTGGCCCTTCACATCCACGAGAACAATCTCGCATCAGACGTCCGCGTCGTCGACAAGGCCCTGCCCCAACTGGCATGGCTCGCCCCGGAGTTCCAGGACGCCTGCGCCGGCAGCAAGTTCATGCAGGCTGATGCAAGCAGAGAACGTAAGTCACCCGACCGAGATCCCGCGACACGAGCCCATCCCCTTGCCCAGAGTCCCTCCTTTTTTTTTCTACTTGGTGGTCAATCATCTTCCCTGTGCTCCTCGACGGCGTCGGCAGCAACAGCTAGCAGCCACCCCCAGCCAACCCACTGTGATCCCGCTCCTTGGCTGACATTTTTGCTTTTTTCTTTCGCCCCGTGCAGAAGCCCTGTCAAAGATATTCGACCGCCCCGACGGCAAACAGTGGGACTACGTCTTCAATTGCGGCGGTGAGACGAGATATTCACAGGAGGATGAGGTTTACAAACTGCGCTCTCTCGGCCTCTCGCTTGCCGTCGGCAAGGAGGCCGCCAAGCGCAAGGTCAAGGCCTTTGTCGAGCTCAGCACCGGCATGGTCTACAAGCCCGACTCGTCCCCGAGCAAGGAGAACGACAAGCTGAAGCCCTGGAGCAAAATTGCCGTCTACAAGCTGCAGGCCGAGGAGGAGCTGGCAAAGATTGAGGGGTACGTCTCCCCACGCGTCGCTGAGAGGGTGGAGCTCGAGTCTCGAGCTTCGTCCAGCCGCATTCTGTTGTTGTCAATGCTAACACTTGCTGCCTTCCAGTCTCAACCTCGTCATCGTCCGCTTAGCACACGTTTACGGCCCCTACGCCTCGCAATGGGTTGCCACGGCGCTGTGCATGGCCCGTGCCTACCAGTTCCTCGAGAGCGAAATGAAGTGGCTGTGGGACAAGGGCCTCCGGACGAACACGGTACACATCTCAGATGCTGTGCGAGCGCTCTGGTCGATCACGAAATGGTACGACGCCGGCAAGAACAAATGGGACGACAAGAGCATGGGCAAGGTGCCCACCTTCAACGTCGTCGACAAGGGCGTGACCACGCAGGGCACCATGGCTGAGGTTATTGGCGAGATCTTCAAGATCGAGACGGGATTCCAAGGACAGCTCATCAGCACCTTCGCCCGCCTCAACATGGACAGCGTCGTGGACGACGTCAACGACGAGCTCATGGGCCCTTGGGCCGAGCTGCTCGAGCAGGCGGGCATCGCGCGGCCAGGACCCCTCACGCCATTTATGGAGAAGGAATTGCTCAAGGACACAGACCTGAGCATGGACGGCAGCCGTGTGGAGCAAGTCGTGGGCTTCCAGTACGAGAAGCCGAAACTGACGAAGCAGCTGATTGAGGAGGTGATTGAGAGCTACAAGAAGATGAATTGGTGGCCGTGACGGGACGAACTAGAAGCATAAAAAAGCGTGCGGATGAGTTTAAGCTTGCGGGCGGGTTTGGAGATTCAGAACGGCGGCGCGCCGGAGCGTCATGATATCAGTTGGGTCGTTTGTTTGAGCTCCTTTATTTGCGAGCAGCATCCGGGAGCCGATGGCGGGGAGCCGGGGCATTGTACCACCAAGATATCCTTTTCCTTTTATTCCTCTTCTGTTGCTCCGGCCATGTATATTGGCGTATTTCTGGAGGTAGTAATCTACACCAAGAACAAGAACAAGGTTCGGCAAAAGGGCGCGACGCCGTCGTTTGGCGATTTGTCTTGATGGGTGATGGGCGCAGTAAACAGAGAGCTCTTTTGTTGAGCCGTGACAGGGGGATGCTGCCGGGGTAGTCATGAAACATCTGTAGCTCGCATGTGGCCTCGCGGCGGTGCCTCGCGGACAGCTTCTCTTGGCCCGGTTGAGCTGGGGTCTTCCTGCTTCCTCAGCTACCTGTCTGGAGCTTGGCCCCGCTGCAATAAGGAAGCTTGGTGCTTCTCGAAGCTCGTCCCTCGGCTCTTCGGACGCAAAGAGTCAGACACGCGGACGATCGGAGATCGGGGTCGAGTCCTCAAAGGTCCCTTGGTTTTGTGGTTTTTTAGACCCTTGCCCTTTGGTCTCTGGTCTGGTCTCTGGCCTTTTGTTCTGACGATCAATTTCTGGACTGCTGATTCGTCACCCGCAACGGGCCAGTCAGCTCGCTAGCGCTGCCGGCTGCTACGCGACACGAGCGAGGCTGGCTGGATCTGTGCGAGCTGTCAATGTCTGTGGTGGAACCAGACCGATGCACTGGGCCGGGAGCGAGGTGAAAAGGCGCGGATGAGTTCGTGTTTGTTGTACAAGACAACTTTTGGAGGCGAGGCAGAGTTGGGCCGTTGTGCAGAGGGAAGACAACAACAGGCGAGGCAGAGATATATGCGGTACCCTTTACGAATGGGGCTTGGTGGAACGGTTTGGAAGGCCATCACTAAAACATGGGGAAACTGTCGAGTGCGGGAACCGAGGCGCAGCTGAAAAAAGCATCCAGATCGCCCCGTCTCGTCTCCTTTGCCGTACAGCGCACGAGATTGATGGGAAACTCTGCCGATGCCGCGGTGGCGGTTGCCCGCCTGATGGGGCACCTCCAAGATCCAAAGACGGGATGGGGGGAAGGTGGGCGAGTTCGTGGTAGGTCGTTTGCGATTGGAAGACGTCTGGTTTCTGAGGGTGTGCGCATGTGTGAACAGACAGAAAGCGCCGTGCCTTGCTCTAGAGTGACGAGCTAAGGTCAGGCGACGGCTGCCCGTGGTACCTGCAGGCCGCGCAATATCAGAAGCGAAAAAAAGAGACGACCGTTGGGATGTTTCCTCCGCACAGCCAGCCAGCCAGCCTCGGAACTTTGGTCATCTGTTGCCAATCTCTTCTTCTTGTCCATGTCTTGGCTGCCTGATTAGGAAACCAGGCCCAGGCTGCGATGCGCAAGCCGAGTGGTCGTGTGTGTCGTCGGGGCCGTCGGGTTGCTACGCTCCCCCGCAACTTGGGCCGGGCTGGGGTACCGAATTGGAGTTGGCGAAGGGCTGGGAGTTCTCATTCTTGATCATGGGGTTTGCGCAGATCCAGGCTTGCGGTAGGATGCGGGGCTAGGGGATGGCAGTTGGTCGCCGGGTTGAAAAGAGTGAGGTGCGTTTTCTCAGCACGAAGCACGTGTAGTTGGTTGCATGGGGATTTGGGCAGTTGAGGTCGGAAAAGTTGCGTGAGGTAAGATAATGCGGGTGGCCATGACGTCCCGCAATTCGGTACGTTCCCCTCGCAGGGTGTTCCATTGGGGGAAAGGGCAACCCAGGAATCTTCAGGGGGGGTTCAGCGCGAACCTCGGGCCAATCCAGTCTTGTTTGTGCCTACAACTTCCAGCTTGAACAGCTATGCGGACGAAAGCTTCATGTGAAAGGTGGGATGGGACCGTACAGCAAGGTGCCCCCCTTCCGGAGCTGCCCCCCGCCCCGCTTGGCTTCCCTTGATGTCTGCTCTGCCAGTCATGACACGCCCGTACCTGACTGGAAACCGCCTTCAACGCCGTGCCTGCCCTGCGATTAAAGTCCGGTCGCCGGGTTTGCTGCTTTCCGTCCCGAGTCCTGCGTCCATCCACGTCACTTCACCTCAGTTTTCTGGCCCCGGTTTGCTGCCATATAAGCCACCCGACTAAACTTTGTACCTGCCCTTTGAGTGACTGCTTGGCCTTGCATGTCAATTCACCTTGGCGGACGTTATACTTACCTCAACGGCCGTCTGAATTCGTCGGCCTCTCCCCGTCTCCCCAAATACAAAACCCACCTCGTACCACCCAGCTACCACTTGCAAAGCTCACCGCAGCTTTGGTCACCTTCCTTTTCCACACGTCGACATCGTCACCACCACCACCACAACTATCCACCTCAACACTCACAACCACATACATCAAAATGGCTGCCCCGTCCACGGTGACAATTGCCGACCTCTCCGGCAAGTGGGTCATGGTACGTGTACCTCCGTTCTCGACCACGCCATTGCGCCGCTGCAGACCAACTAACTCACCACCAACAGAACAAGTCCCTGTCTGACTCTCCCGAGCCCGCCCTCGCCCTTCAGGGCATTGGCTGGATGACGCGCAAGGCCGTCGGCCTCGCCACCGTTACCCTCACCGTCAAGCAGTTCTCGGGGCCCCCCTCGCCCCCAGGCACCGGCACCGAGCCCGTCACCCACATCGACATTGACCAGGTTGCCACGGGCGGCCTCAAGGGCACCTCGGAGAAGCGCTGCCTCGACATGGAGTGGCGCGAGCACTCGGACTGGATGTTCGGCAGCGTCCGCGGTCAGAGCAAGTTCATGTCCCCCGACGAGATTGAGGACGAGTTCCTCAAGAAGGGCTGGCCGGAGGGCGACGCCGAGGCCACCGGCCCCGACGGCAAGAGCCACATCTACAGCCACGTCGAGAGCCTTGACAACGGCTGGACCGCTTCGCAGATCTGGGGCTTCCAGAACATCAACGGCGAGCGCCGCTATGCCCGCAACGTCCTCGTCCAGAAGGGCGACAAGAGAGTCGAGATCCGCCTCGTTTACGACTGGCTTCCTTAGATGAGCGGACGAGCGAACTCCGAGTCATGACCTGAATTTGGCGTTTCGATGAAAGAAGATGGGGCGGTCGACGTCTGTTGCACGCTGACACGAGAGGTGGCTCATTGTCCTGGAGTTGGTGCGGCCTTCGAGCGCAGGGCTTTACACGCACAACCTACGAATAGTGAATTCGAGCATGAATAGCAATTGCACCCGTCTCAAAACTCCTCTGTCCGCGTAGCAAACTATCAGTGTGGAAATAACGTATTTCATGACGTGTTGAATCGTCTGCCTGCCTCCCAGCCGTGGTCCCAATGCTTTCCCCGGTTCAGTGCGAACCGCCAACGCCCGAGTTGATGCAGTCCACCATCTACCATGTCCATCATATCCTTGACAACCCGTTCTTGCGGGTTCGAGTCATTTTGTCATCCTCTCACCACTCTGCCACCCTCCTGCCCATACTAACGGGCCCAAAGAGACCCTCAAGCCGGCCTCCTCTTGACAAACTCCTCCAGATCCTGCACCGTCGCGACGCCCAGCACGAAGCGCCTCTTCTCATCCGTGATGACGGCAAAGTGGCTCTTGCGGCCCTCGACGCCGTCGCCCTCGAAAAATGCCTCGAGCTCTTCCAGCGGCGTCTGCATCGTGATGACGCGGTACTTGCGGCCCTTGCGCTGGAAACGGACCATGGCCTTGGACAGGGGATCCGTGGGGACGACCTTGCCGGCGTCGAGGAGTGCCTGCAGGTGCGGGATGGCGAGGTAGCCGACCAGCGCGCGGTGGGCGTCGACGACGGTCAGGTGGGTGTAGTCGCGCTCAAAGGCCGAGAGGAGGGCGACGGAGATGGGGTCGTTGGGGGTCAGTGAGAGGGCGGCCGGTGGGTCGATGTCTTCTACCGTAGCCTGTGAGAGGGCATGTTAGTACCCTCTGTTATTGAGAGCGCGGAATCGAGCGTCGAGGCTGAGAGGTTGGGAGGGACGTACACCGCGGTACCTCGAGGACCATTTCGAGACGTAGGGAGCGGAGGAGGATTCGCTGGGCTGGGACGCCGGCGCGGCGGGGTTGGAAGCCAGGGCCGCCATTTTCGTGATCGTTGACCGGATCGACGGGGTCAGGAGACGACACAGAATGCGGTGTTGTCGGTTGCTTCTGCGCGTTCGAGGGGGGCGTTGCGGTATCGCGGGGTTTGGAGGGGCGTTGTCGACAGGGCTGAAAGGTTTGGCGGGACAAGGTGCATCTTCTGCGTCTTGAACACACGCTAGAATGGGTGGGCTTTTTGGGTTTAGCGTCCTTGCCGCACGGTGGCGGGAGGGGCCACCCACGTACCGGCCCCACTGACATTGACACCTCTGGAGGCTATTACCTAGGTAGGTAGGTACCTAGTGAGAGCTCACCGAGGGCTTACCGAACTTTCAAGTCTGTCGATCTTGTTACCAGTGAGCTTGACAACGAGAGCGACTCTACGCTGTTATTGATTTTAAAACATGACATCCTTTGGATTTTTTCCTCACTGGTGACCAAATGCGGGGTTGCGCCAATGACCCTGACGTGGGCATTAGTTGAGACACCTGAGTTCTCAGAACTGTTAACTCCATTCCAAAAGTTTGGCTGTTCCACGACATAAACCATACACAACTTCTCGCGTGTTTCTCAGAGCTGCAATAGATTTTCTATTTGTCCAGAGGGGACTGAAATAGTGTCCTGCCCCAAGATTTTCAACACAAAGTGAATAATCAATTCGAGTTTTCCTTTTGACTGCACAGCAAAGTCATTGTAACATCAACCTGCTGCGTATAGCATCGTCTGTCTGCCATCCACCACAGAAGGGGTTGTAAAAGTGTGGTTAAAAAACAAGACAAAGGATATATATATTATTCGTCCTTTGAATTCTGTTACTGCGCCGGGTTCAAGGGCTTGCTCAACTTTTGAGTAAGGGGGATCCTGATTGGTAGGGGTTCACTGTCTGAAATCTGCCTGTGCGCGTTGATGAACTCTGGGAGCCCATCGTCCAGAGTAGCCTTTATGTGTGGAGATGCCGAGAAGCAGCATTTGGGCGAGTGGCTCAGGGGGTAAAGACTCCTGACTTTTCAGCCAGTTGGAGACCAGCCGCGAGCACTCCGTTCCTAAGTTGCACACGACTTCAACCATGGCTCCTTCACGTCGATGCGCGATTGGTTGGGCACTCAAATGTATAGTGCGGATTCTCAGGTGTTGAGGAACATGCTCCTCCATGTAAGCCACTGGAAATAGCGCGCGAGCCGAGAATGCATGTGACTTTGGACTATTTCAGAGTTTCGCAAACTGAGACGATCTGCTTGAGCCGTTACCATCCCAGACCCTTTGCCTTTCCCATCGTTATGTTGTATTCTTGAACATGAATAGTCACTTGTGTCGTCATTTCAAAAGGCCTCGGCCCCGCTCGTCACCCTAGAAAATGCTGTTTCATTATTTCTTTCGGTCTGGGCATGGCCGAGATTGTTACGCAGAATATAACTTGAGAGAGAGCGACGAATGAAGAAACCAGCTATAGAAATAGCCTGGTCTTCGAAAGTGACAACCAGCGGCACTGGAGAGTCTCGGCCGAACCCCTGAGTATCTGGGTTGCAACGTGACACACCTTGAATACTGGCATTCTAACAACGGCAATCTGGTCGTGATTGCAACTGAGCCGGACCCGGCCAGAAACTTGTTTTGAATATTTAGTGACCTAAGGAGACGTTGTGTCAAGTTGAAAACCTCCAAGGCGAGTGATGTAATTTTGGCTTTTGGGACCAGCTGTATCGTCATGGCTTTGTGATCATTGCCAATATTTGAGATTTGTAGACCTCTCCATGGTTACTGACTTACAAGTTGGTTGCTGCTGGGTCGAGAACGGGACTGGGATGAGGACTGGGAATGGTATTTTCTGTCCGCCAAGTGTCGCCCCTGAGACTTTCTGCCAAGGTACCCGTATCCCACTCCGTCCCTCTCCCGAACCCCTTGGACTATCCAGAACACAGACGCCAATACTTGAAGATAAGAGGGTGGGTGAAATAGACGAAAATTTGGAAAGAGGCCATCTCAACCGCATGACGTTCCACGGTTGTAAGGGAAGGTCGAGATACTTGGCTACTAGAACCATCACCCGTGACTGACGATGAAGGTCAATTGGAAAGACCGGCTGGCATATCGACTGTGTGAAATAATTGATAGCCACCAGCACTACCTGACTTTGACGTGAATGCCTGGACTACACGGTTCATGAATGGAATAGCAAGCGGTTGCCCCCGTCGCCTCTCTCACCTCTAAATCCCCTTTTTGGGCCAGAACTCAGACTTTTGTGTCTGAAACCTGTGTAAGTACCGTTTAAAGAAGTTACATACGGTTTTCATGGCTCTCCTAGGTTTGATGAATTCACTCTCAGCCAACTGTAGTGACGATATGTGTGGTCTCAACCCGGCAATCAGACCATTCTGATGAACCTTTTATTTGGCGTCTCACACCAATGGTTCATTAACAACCGTGAATCTCCTTGCTATTTTCGATTGTAAGAATCTCATCTTTTTGCGCATTGCTGTACTATGTGACCAGGTGTTTAAAGTAGTCATTCGAGGTTCTCGGTGCTGGACCGGTTCCACCCGGAGTAGTGGGGCCGACCGGGCCGGGGAAATGGGAGACAAACCGGACAACAGCAGTCGACTTCCTCCTCCAGCTTTGGATTGTTCCGATTCATTGCAGCGCGTCATGAAAATTTACGGATGAGATTTGCCCGATTCCTGGTGACATCCCCGGTGGCACAGATGTCAGTGAGCCCTGCATGGGCATTCGACTACGTGTCGACGCATTCTCCATTCAGGGAAGACCATGACGAATCGGGCCAGTTCTTGAGCATCTGCTAAGTGCAATCTGAGAAAACGACGTTTCAAACCGTGGAAGCCATCCATTTCGTTTGACTGAAATTAGCGGCATGTGACACAAGTATTGGAGACACGCAGATGAGATGGAGAACTTTCACACGGGGCTTGGCCGGCTTCTCCACAAAGGCATCTTGAGATGAGATCCAATCTAGCAGAACATCCCTCGAATCTGCCTGCCGGACGTGCCTGCCGGAAGATTTGAGAGAAAACTTCGATGGGAAACCCACCGTTCTCGCGCTCTCGCGAACGGTCTTCCCCCGTCGGAGCCGGCCTTATCGGCAATAAGCGGCCTTTAAAGGGGGTGTGGTTCCGATAAGGTGGCTTATCGGTGGATGCCCCCCCGACCTCTCCCGCTGTGATGTCACTATTGCATCCCGAGTACTTCAGCTTTGTTGGTCAGTAGCGCGTCAGATCTGCTCGTATTGGGTGAATAGGCCAAGGACTTGGCTACCGGAATCCCCTCGAGCGCGAGCTCTCACAGCCCCGGATGTGAGGACATGAAGTACCGTCGACCTCTCGGTGACAATCACCAGCCATCCGACCAATCCCGTCCGTCTTGTGCTTCCCCAATATCTACCGTAGCTACCTTGACGAAATAAACCTGCTTCAACCCCCCCAAATCTCATACCTTACCTCATCTTTCCCGTGTGTGTATCCGTACGGAGCATTTGGTTCTCCCGCATTGCTTTTCTATTCTCTGTCCATCGTGCTATTGCGCCACAGCCGACGGCTCCTCCTCATCGGTGTAAGTCTACCTGGAAGCCTCTCTGCAACCGCAAGCGGCAGCTCGTGACGTGACTTTGGCGCCCATCCCGCTTCGGGGCGAGGGGAAACGTCCTCGGTTCACTCACTCTGCCGGCGAGCCAACTCCACCTCTCCTCATCACTCCCACCCAGATGCCCACCCTTCAAGGCACCGAAGCTCTCGTATGCCTGACCCGGGAGCTCCGAAGCCCATCGTAAAGCTCAATTGCGCTCATTGCCGACGTCCCGGGCTTATCGCACGGGTCAGCATCCGCCCGCCGTAGATCCAGCTTCTGACATCGTACCAGTTTAGAGATATCCCCTCCCGCGTTCCCTCCCGACCATGTCGTTCCTCTACCCCAGACAAGACGCCCTCAAGGGCTGCTTCGCCTCCCCGCTGTCTCCGCAGCCGACGGCCAAGCCCACCCGGTACCAGGCCCGGCCGGAGCTGTACGGCGCCTTCTCCACGGTCGACGACGTCAAGGGCAAGGCCCAGAAGCTGAGCGCCGAGGCGACGGCCGAGTTCGAGAAGGCCAGCGCGAAGGCGCAGGCCAAGGCCGGCAAGATTGAGCTGTACTCCGGAAAATACTACGCGGCATGCACTGTCGGCGGCCTCTTGGCCTGTGTAAGTGACGACTGTCTTCCTCCCTGATATTGAACACAGCTAACACCCGAATCCAGGGCCTGACACATACGGCCGTGACGCCGCTGGATCTCGTCAAAGTCCGGCGCCAGATTGACTCGAAGTTGTACAAGGGCAACTTCCAGGCCTGGGGCCTCATCTTCCGCAAGGAGGGCTTCCGCGGCATCATGACCGGCTGGGGCCCGACTTTCTGGGGATACTCAGCGCAGGGAGCCTTCAAGTACGGATTCTATGAGTTTGGCAAGAAGTTTTACTCGGACCTCGTCGGCCCTGAATACGCCACGAAGTACAAGACGGCCGTCTATCTCGCTGCGTCCGCCTCTGCCGAGTTCATCGCCGACCTCGCCCTTTGCCCCTTCGAAGCGGTCAAGGTCCGGATGCAGGGCGGAAGCCCGTCCCCTTACAAGGGCACGCTCGACGGAATCAGCAAGATCACGGCCAAGGAGGGAATGGGCGGCCTGTACAAGGGACTGTACCCGCTCTGGGGACGCCAGATCCCCTACACCATGATGAAGTTCGCCTCCTTCGAGACCATTGTCGAGATGATCTACGCGCGCCTCCCGGGCCAGAAGAGCGACTACAGCAAGGCCGCCCAGACCGGCGTCTCCTTCGTCGGCGGCTACCTCGCCGGTATCCTCTGCGCCATCGTCTCTCACCCGGCCGACGTCATGGTCAGCAAGCTCAACGCGAACCGCCAGCAGGGCGAGGCCTTTGGCGCCGCCATGGGCAGGATCTACAAGGACATTGGCTTCTCGGGTCTCTGGAACGGCCTGCCCGTCCGTATCGTCATGATTGGTACCCTGACTGGCCTCCAGTGGATGATTTATGTGAGTCCAGTATGATCCCAAAGAGTGCTGAACTAGGAGCTGACGTTTGTCCAGGACTACTTCAAGATTTTCATGGGTCTCCCGACTACCGGAGGAGCCGCGCCTCCCGAGGAGAAGTAAGAGAGGCGTTGGAGGAGAGAGTGTAAGTGGCGGATTTCAGCTACATGTTGGCTGTTGAGCAATGCGAAGGCCATCCAAAGGCCGAAGACTTTCCTTGGTTGCATCTTATACCACTTGAAGCTTGTGCGCGTAGCCATTTCAAGACCTAATGGACACTCAAAGTGGTCGCCCTGGGCGTATTAAGTTGATCTGTTTCATCTCACCTCACACTGCCAACACGCGAGCGGTGTCGCTACAATGTCGCGGATGAAGTACAAATATGAAGAACGATTCCATCAGTGACGTTGGCAAGTCGCTCGTCTGTGTACATCGCATGTCGAAGAGTATTGTCCGTCCTACCACGCCGACGTCCTCTCTGTTGCCACCCTCTAATGTTCTTCTTGTCGTCTCTATCCTTACCCTTCATCTTTTCTGTCGTCGTGGCCGGTGTCCTTGTTGTCGTCCAACCATATTATTGGTATTCTCTTTATAATAAATTGATTAGCGTATTCTGTAAGTAACAGGTAACTTGATGTATGTTTTTGAATGGGCTGATCTAGCTCTCACGACATCTATGCTGTCGATACAAATGCAGAAAGCATCGTCGAGCAACGAGATCGAACAAACAGCCAACACCAGTGCCAGCAAAAGCAATAGACAATTAAGTTACCCAGTATCGTTACTTGGGAACCAAGTACAGAAGCGGTCAGAGAGGCCCCAGCTTGACACTTTCCACTTCTCCACTGACCGCTTCCCTATCTACTCAGCTCGTGGGAACCCCGAGGAACTACCGAGGCTTGCGCCGAAACATGAGTCGCTGCTCTTGCACTTAAGAATTTGGCCTTGGGCCGTGATTGTCGTCCAGTCGATTGACGGACGTAGCGTGAGAATGAATAAAACCGAAGTTCTGAACTGGCCGTGACTCGCTCAGCGTCTCTTCAGTCAAGTGTTACAAAGTTGTCCAGCAAAGTTAAGCTTCGCGGTCAGTCGTGTTCCACTCCATGGTGCTAGACTAGAGAGGAGAGAGTTGGGCTTTAAGGGCTACGGGATACTTCCTGCTCCCAAAGACAGCTGCCGAAGCATCAAAATCTAATATGTCGCACCACACTCCCAGATGCATTAGCTTGGATGGCGGGCATGCGGTTGGGTGCACTTCGTCCCGACTGCCGGCGACGCCGGAGCGGCCTCCACCTCGCCCTACACGTCCAGCTCCAGCTTCAGGGCTACCTGAGCCGTCCGAACTTGGGCGGGCAGCGCCCGGGTGTTGGAAGCCGGAAACCGGCCAATACTTCTGCTCCCGACCGGTGCGTCCTCTGGGACCCCGGTGCCTGTTCTTTCAACAACGGTTAGAGCAAGGCGGTTTGGGTTCACTTGGCAGCCTCGGAGCGTCGTGAGAGCCGTTGTAAGACGGTCAGCTGTGTAGCCATTTCGTCATAGTACAGTGTCTCTGGGCGGCAGGGTGGAGATGAGGGCACCGAGGGGTGCAGGGCATGACGTTTGTTTCTTCCAGAAGTTCGCAGGAATCGGGCCGGCAAGGGAGGCGCTGACCTACCAGAGTGATGCGGGTTGGTGAAGGAGTGCGGGTGATTCAGGCGGTGCGCCCACTGTCGGTCGCTGGATCGGGGAAGAGGTTTAGCGGACTCATGTGGTACCTAACCTGAGGTGGCCAAGATAAGCCAAGGTGCGCCACGAGCGAGGCACAACGAGAATAGCCCGAGCCGGCGGAGGAAGGGTGGTGGCTTGCTCGGCCCATGTTTCCCGAAGACTTCGACTTGTGCGGTAAAATCTGCCTTGTTTGTCTGCCGTCCTTTGCAGTCAGTCAGAAAAGTGACGCGGGGCCATTCGCAGACAAATCGCTTGGTCATGGATGATACTGGTCTCCCGGCGGAGTTTGCTGAGGAGCTGATGGCTCGCTAGATAGCTGCGAGGGATAAGCCATGATGAATCCGTTTCGATCGAACATGGACGCGACCAAGATGCAGCACCGAGTCCAATGGCGGCAGCGTTCACTGGTAGGGGTGAAGGGGCGCGGTGTGTGAGAGCGCGAGCGAGCGGATATCCCCCCCGCATGGATGCTGGCTGGCGTTCCCCAGGCCTGGTGGGAGGGACATGCTGGGACAGGGGAGGCGAACAGCAACTGATCGACCGAGCTCCTCTCCACTGGTTGGGATTGTGAGGGGACACGGCGTATCGCAGGAGAAGGCGGGAAGGGATGCCATAGGACGGACCGATCAAGAGCGGGAGGCGAATGGACGAATAGACTTGGGACCAGCAGCCTGGATGATGGTCTAGTGCGGCGTCGCCTTTGGGCAGCCGGAGACGACATCGAGCCAGTAGCACCGTCGAGTTTGCGTGCTCGTACCAGCTGCGATGCAACATGTCGTTGGTGGTTGCCGTACCGCATCAAGGGATCCAACAGGGCGGAGAGCCAAAGGCCGCCAGGAGTACGGCGCAAGGTAGCGTAGCCGGGGGTTTGTGGTGTGGTCTCGCCTGACCTGACAGGTTGACCAGTCGCACCGGTGGCTACCTCGTGGATGGGGGTTTGGTTTTGGAACGCTCTCGTTGATTGGCGTTCGTCACCCCTCTTGTAGCAGTGAACCTGCTATCTTCAGGTAAGGCGGGTTCGGCTGCGTTACGTTGCGTCGAGTTGCAACTCGCAACCCTGACGAGTGAGGGGATCTTGTCTGAGTGAGGAGAAGGCATGCCATGCCATTCCATGTCCTGATGTGAGGCGCACGGTCTTGCTGCGGCAACCCACGAGAATGGAAATTGTGAACGAAAGGAACGGGAAGATCGGGCGTCCAGTTGGGCCAAGATGGCTGACCGTGTCAAGACGCAGTCGCAGAGTGCCTGTCCTGGACAATGGCCGTCTCATCGATCGTCATCTACTCCAGAGCCTGCAACACCAACGACTCAGGGCGTCTGCCTGTTGCCCGGGGTGTGGAGAAGAGTGCGGGCTGGATATTGGCAGCCAGAGATCCTAGGCTGCCCTGTGGTGAGAAAGTGTACCTAGGCGACGGATGTGAAAGCCATCGGACGTTTTTTCCCACCAAATAGAAGAGCGAGTAGACCGCCGTCATGCCCGATCTAGCATTTAAGCGTGTGTGAGGCGTCGGGCTGGCGTTGGGGCAGCAGGCCAGCTAACGTAGGCTCGGTTGACCAAAAAAAAAGACGAATAAACCAAACTGTGAAGGGATGGCCGACTGATTAAAGCAGCGATACCCTGCTTACCCGGTTACCATTTGGGTCATCGGTGTTTGGGCGTTTGGATGGTGAGTTCAGCAGAGTTCCAGACCGTGACCACACGACCCCCGAAGACACAAGCCAGGATGGTGTCCATTGTCTTCTCGCGTCGGGGCTGATTGCCTCGGGCAGGTCTCTTTGAAGCAGGCAAGCGGACCGTTATGGGCCCCCACGTAAGGCGGGAGGTGCTTCGGCCGCTGCTGTGCCGTAGAGCGCCGCAGGCCCTTGGACGAGGAACGAGGTCAAGGCGAGGAGCAACGAGCGGTCGTCTGTTGTCGAGGCTTAGGGGTCGCGAGCTTGGCCACGAGAATGACCGTGACGGGTTGACGTAAAAAGTTAAACAAGAGCGAATGGCAGGCGTAGATCTGCAGGCGTCGTTGGATCGAAGTTGGTTGAATGGGGTTAATAAGAACAGGCCTCCCGGCTAAGTAGGTCGGCGTCGGGTGGTGGCCGTGGACTCGTGTGGATGGGAATTTGACAAGCGCAGGCGAGGCGAAGCGAGACAGCGACAGCGACTGCGAAAGAGAGACAGAGACAGGGACGGCAGTCGAAGCCAGCGCCAATGATGGAGGGCGGCGTTTAAACGGTCCGTCGTGTCGGCGACGGAAGCTGCGAGCAGCAGCCGAGCGGTGGTCAGGACTCTCACTCAGGACGTGCTGTTCTGTTCCTCGGACACGGGTATCAGATCTGGACTCAACATTTTCAGTCGCAGTTTCCAGGCGGGGGTACGTACCCGGCCGACCGACGGGGCCTGTTCTGCACCTGGTCACTGGTGGCAGTGGTGGGTGGATAAAAGTGCGGAGGAGAGCGAGGGTGGCAGGGGGCTCGCATGTCAGGCTGTTATGCGCTCCGTGCCCTGGTGTTGGTAAGCACAGCGTGTGGGTGGAAGGTGGGCGACGAACCACACCGGCGGTACTTTTGACGCTATCAGCGACAAAGCCTTGCGAGCGAGCGAGCGAGTGGGAAACCAGCCCAGCAGGTTTCCCGTCGGTGAAGAAGCTCTTCAGCCCCCTGGCGGTGGCCGGTGGGCGGAAGGTCCAGGTCTGGCCTCGGTGATGGGTCGCTGGCGTCCTGCAGAACATTGTCAACCATGGGCCGGGTCAGGCCACGAGGAGATAACATGGCTGGCGACCCCGTAAGGCCGTCTCTGTCTCCTCTGTCTTAGCTGGGCGGAAGGCAGGTAGAAGTTCCCGCAGCACGGGACAGACAAGTCACCTGGGCGCGGATTCGGCGAGGGCCAACGTCGTCTGACACCCCCTCGGTCGGGATGGTTGGTACAGGTACATCCCGGGCGTCGACCGGACGGGATCTGACAACCGTCGGTCGCTATCGGTTAACTGTTAGTGCGGTACGTACTTGGAGATACCCAGGCAATGTGCCTCGCCTTATGTAATGGTCCCCGAACGGCTGCCAGGCCAGGCACACCCCCAGGCGCCGTGTCCTGGCGGGCACGCGGGCAACTCGCAGGTTGAGAACGGAAGGTAGGTAATCTGGTAATGTACGGAGCATGCGTGAGGCAGGCCGGAATCAGCAGCACTAACGTATGTACCTGGGCGGCGCGCTGCTGCTGCGGCTGCTGCTGCTCACTCGTGTCTCTCCACTGTCTGTGTCTGTCTGCTGCCATGTCTCTCGATCCGCCGCCGTTGTCGCTCCTTCTCCGCTGCCAGCCTCTCCTTTGTCCGCCTGGCCAGGTAGTGTACCTAGGCAGGTACGTCCCCATGTCTCCTTCCTGCGCGGCGTTGTTGGTCTGTATGTACTCTGTCTGCCCTGCTGCTCCTCGCTTCTCCTCACTCAACCCCCCCTCGGCCGGGGAAGTACACGCCGTAAATAAAAAGGAAAAAAAAAGGAAGGAAAAAGCCACCCAAAAACAGGGCGCCTCCCACCTGAGGTACCGCCGTACCTGCTCCATGCTCCCTCCATGCCGCCCCCTGGTCGGAAACCCCATGTCGGGCCTGTCTACCCCTGCACTCGCGGACGAACTAGCCCCCTTCTGTGCGCTGCAACCCTTCGATTCCTTCCACCGACCTCCACCTTCCCTCCACTGACACCGTCGATTGTGGGCTGCCTGGTGGGGCACCTCCTCGTCGTTCCCCACCACCACCACCACCACTAGCAATCTTCGATTAGTGACCTTCTAGCCCGTCCAGTTGCTGCCCGTCGCTGGTCGCTGCCGTTGCCGCTGCCGCTGTCGCTCTCGCCCGTCCCGTAGCACCGTCGTGCGGCCTGTCGCTGCTCCTCCTCCTCCTCCTCGCGGCGCACCTTCCTGACACTGTCGCGCCCTCCTCCGGCCGTCCAATCCTGTTCTTTGCTGTCCCAACCCACAAACTCGCCTCCGTCCTCCTTGCTCTTGCTCCCGTCAACCCCAGGACCCCAAGTCCAAGTCCACGTCCACGTCCACGTCCAAATCCCTCCTCCCTCTTCTTGTGGCCAGCTGCCACGGCTGTTGCTGCTTTCTTCCGCTCCCCGAACGACCAATTTCTCCTCCCTCCTTTCTGTTGCCAATACGGCTCCGTCTGCATTGTCTGTCCTGGCAAATGCTGCTTCAACCGCCGTCCGTATCCAATCTCCCCTGACATCTTTCTTTATCGTCCCTCCACAGACCACCACGTCTTCGGCCGAATCCCCGAGCGAACGACCCCTACTTCTCTACGCCCCAGTCGCGCGCATCGCCCGAGTCCGCCAGAATACACGATATCTCCTCTCCCCGCAGTCCATTCCGCGCCATATCACCTACCGCAAGCCCAATTGTCTGTCGCATGTTAGATTACGCTCCGTCTGCTCGACCCCCGTGAGCTCGTCTCGCGCAGACACAACCTACCACGACTCGACCCCGTCCCGATTCCTACCAGCCTCCTTGAGAAGTCGCCCAACATGGCGGGCTTCTTCAACAAACTCAAGAATGCGGGAAATGTGCGTCAAATCCCTCTCCAGCAGCATTCACGTCTTTCTGGCCCCTCATCTTGACCCGCTCCACCCCTCGCCTTCGCTCTCTCGCCGCGTCCGCGACTGAGTTGCTGACAGAGAAACGATTCCCAGACAACCACGAGCCCGGCCACCAAAGATGCGCCCAGCAAAAAGCCAGGCAAGGAAGAGCCGGCCCCCGAGCTGACTCCCTTGGAGAAGATGCTGCAGAACGCCGGTCCATTGAGAGAAGATGGAACCGACAAGTTCTTCGGTCTCGAGAATGTGAGTCCTCCGAATCCCACCGCGCTCTGCGCCCGCCTCTCCCGAGACAACGAATGCTGATCAATTGTGAAGTTTGGCAATACCTGGTATGCCCCATTGTCGTCCTCCCCCCGTCCTCCTCTGCTGACCAGTTGTAGTTACTGCAACTCGATTGTGCAAGCGCTATTTTACTCGGAATCCTTTCGAGATCATGTTATCAAGTATCCGCTTCTCTCACCCACCGATACTCCGAACGGAACCCGACCGAAAGTCAACGTGACAATTCGACCGCCAGTCGCAAAAGACCCTCCGAATACTCCCGGAGCAAAGCAAAAAGGCTTGAGTGCCTCGGAGTCAATGAAGCGCAGACAAGCCATAACCGCCGGAATGCCTCCTCCCGGAGCGCCTGGCACGCGGCCCGAAGACAAACCCGACTCTCCAGAATACAAGAAGAAGCAAGCAATGATCAAGGGCCCGATTTTGGAACTGGCCCAAGAGAATCCGTTAGCGTACGGCATGGAGGAATGCACCTTCACCGGTCTCAAGGACATTTTCCAGGCCCTCATCGAGAGCAACACCAGGACAGGCGTGCTCAGTCCACAGCGGTTCCTCGAAATATTCAAGAGAGACAATGAGATGTTCAGAAACTCGATGCATCAGGATGCCCACGAGTTTTACGGCTTGGTGCTGAACGACGTCATTTCCAACGTCGAGGCCAACGCGAAACGAGTTCAGGAACGAGAGGCCGAGAACAAAGACGGCCTGATTCAGTCTGTGGAGAACGCTCTTGGAGCTACGAACCTTATCAACCGCCCGTTCAACGGCGTGGGCTCTCCCGGAACTGGCTGGGTCCATGACATTTTCGAGGGCGTCCTGACATCAGAGACGAAGTGCCTTACTTGTGAGACGGCCTCGCAGAGAGACGAGACGTTTTTGGACTTGTCCATCGATTTGGAGGAGCACTCCTCGGTGACGTCGTGTCTGCGCAAGTTTTCAGCCGAAGAAATGCTGTGTGAACGCAACAAGTTCCACTGCGACCACTGCGGCGGCCTTCAGGAGGCTGAAAAGCGAATGAAGATTAAGCGTCTACCCAAGGTCTTAGCATTGCATCTGAAGCGGTTCAAGTACACTGAGGATTACAGTCGACTGCAGAAGCTCTTCCACAGAGTCGTCTACCCGTACCACCTGCGTATGTTCAACACTACGGACGATGCCGAGGATCCCGACCGACTCTACGAGCTGTACGCCGTTGTGGTCCACATTGGAGGTAATGCCTATCATGGCCACTATGTCTCGGTCATCAAGACCAAGGATCGAGGCTGGGTACTCTTTGACGATGAGATGGTGGAACCCGTCGACAAGCACTTCGTGCGTAATTTCTTCGGCGACAAGCCCGGCATGGCATGTGCATACGTACTCTTTTACCAAGAAACGACCTTCGAGAAGGTGCAAGCCGAGATGGAAGCCGAGGGCCTGGAAGAAGTCAAAATCGCCAGTGAAGCTGCTAATGTAGCTCACGAGAACGGCCAGGTCGATGCGCCACTCTCCAAGCAATATACGCAGCCCACCAACCCGGTAGAGGAGCGTGAACCGATGCCCAACCTGGCCCACGCGCAGACTGCACCGGGCAAAGTGGACGCTCCCGAGAAAATCCCTGTGCCACCCACTCCCGCGACTCCTGCAATACCTCGGATGTCGTCGAGTCTCGCCAGGTCCAACACGGCAGCGAAGGCAGAAAAGTCAAAGGACGAGAAGAAACGGGAGAAGAAGGTGCAAGAGGCGGCGGAGAAAGCCCGAAAGCAGGCCGAGAAGGACAAGGTCAAACAAGACGATAAACAGCGACGAGAGGACATGGCCAGGAGGAGGGAGATCGCCCAACGAGAAGAGGAAGAAATGCGCAAGGTTAAGGAGGAGAGCAAGAAGACCGCATTGGACGAGGCTTCGAGGAGGAAGGAATCTTCGGGGACAACCAGCTTCCTCAACCGTTCAAGCCGGGCAAGCAAGTCGATGAGCCGGAAGAGCTTCGGCTTCCTCAGCAAGGACAAGGAAAAGGGCGAATCGCATCAGCTGTCGGAGAATGGCCATAACGGCGTGGACGGAACAGCAAACCAGCCAGACAAGCCCAAAGAGTTGAAGGAGCGATTCAGTTTCAATCTTGGCAGGAAGAAGAGCGGCAACTTGCTGTCGTGAGGCAGCGCATGAATATTTTGACGATTCATTGAAGAACCTGGTTTATTTCAGTACATATATCAAAAAAAGGAGTCTCGGGGTGGAGTTCTGTACGATGGACCAAGTACATGACTTGCCCTGGCGCAAGTCGCAACCAGCTACATGAAGAGCTTCGGGGAGAGCTGTGGATGGACGGGGGTAGGAGGAGATACCCGAGCATGGGGGTGGTTTACTTGGATAATAGTTTTTCACCTAATGAAGGCGAAGAGGGACACGTGTGATGATGGCATCTTCAGCGTTGCTTTTCCCGACGTCACGTCGGACTGTACGATAGCGCAAGACGTCGCCAACGACTGACAGCACTAAAGACCAAGAGCTGGAACGCTTTGAAGAGCCAGTCTCCGGTCTGGAATAATTGAAGCATTTTCCCCTGCCAAACATCTTGACATTACATCGTGGAGGCTCGCAAAGCCGGCCCTCTCCAAGGTAGTTTTCGTTGTTTCTTTTACCCCCCTTGGATGCGCTCGTGTCGGTCTGACGACCAAACCACCCGCATCCAGCCCCAACGCCGGTTCATTACCATGATGCCATGCTGTGAAAGGCTCCAGTCGTATGATACAAAAAAAATGCAGCTCTGCCGTCCGTCACTCTATCCGAGGATGAGCTCGTACAAGATGATGAGGGTGTTGATCGCTATTAACGGTACTGCGAGGCATGTCAGCGGTCGAGCTCGTGATGCTGAACGGCGCGCTTTGAAAGTACTTCTCATGAGCGTCCGCACGCTGGCAATCAAATTGATGATCTTTGCCTTGACGCTGGCATCGGAACTCTGGCCAAAGGCAGGATCGTAGGAGGATGGAGAGAGGTTGACTGTTGCGGTTTGTCTGTCAGTCGGGTCTCAAAGTATGCGCGACCTCGATCTCTCGTTCAGAGAGGAACGGTCGCGGGAGCTTTCGTGGGGGGGTTTTTCATACTGCGCGCAAGAAAACGGTCTTCGGAGAGGACGGCGATGGCGTTGATGAGGAGGACGGCAACTGGGTCTTGGTCAGCGCAAGCTCCCACGGCGGGGGTTACTCGGAGGTGGGCATACTGTAGAGGAAGTTTCCTAGGATGTACATTTTGGCGGCGATGTAGGCGTCAGCCGGGGGCGACGAGGGCGGGCTGTTCGGCTTGTTGCGATCGTGGGGTAAGGGGTTGTTGCAAGCCAGCTGTGGGAAACGAAGCCTGGGATTTGGAGCCAGGTGGTGACAGTGTGTTCGCGCTGCGCTGTCCAGAGCTTGGTGGGGAGTTGATGATCCGTTCCGAGGATCCCTGTTGGATAGTCGGTTTTAGAGTGCTGCTGGATAGAGCTGTCTGTCCACTGTCGCTGCAGCAGCAGCATTGAGTGCTGGACCGTGCACGGGCACTCAGAGCTGTGGTGGGTAGCTGCGAGACGACAGCTTGACACTTCCACCTGCGCCTGCTTTAAGAAATGTCCTGAGTTGGGAAAGTCGTCAAGTTGAACATCGACAAGCATTGAGATGAAAAGCACAGGGCAAATAGTTTCACAACTTGGACTCTCTGCTCTCTCTCTCTCTCGGCGAAATTCTCTTTTAACCAGCAATGAAGCTGCCTTTTGATTTCTGATTCTTTTCATTTTCCCGCGCTGGTTCAGACTCCCTTTGACGCCTCATAATGAAGCTGCTAGGCAAGCTCACCCACCACCCCATTCACACTGAACTCGAATCGAACCTCGACTAACACGTTGACCACAGACCTCCTCCTCCTGGGCCTCATCCCCTCTCTCATCACCCTCCACCTCCTGCTCGCTCCAGACACAAAGGTGGAGGAATCCTTCAACATCCAGGCCGCCCATGATGTCCTCGTCTACGGCACCCCGACCCGCGACGTCGCCGCCCGCCTGCACGCCACCTACGACCACTTCGACTTCCCCGGCGCCGTGCCCCGCACCTTTGTCGGCCCCGTCCTCCTCGCCGGCCTCGGCGGGCCCCTAGTCACCCTCTTCGGCTTCGCCCACGCCCAGCTCGTCGTCCGCGCGCTCCTTGGTCTGGCCAATGCTGCCGCTCTCATCGTCTTCGCCCGCAACCTGGGCAAGGGGCTAGGCGTCGGTGTCCAGCGGTGGTGGGTTCTGCTGCTCGCAAGCCAGTTCCACGTTGTCTTCTACGCGTCGAGGACGTTGCCCAACATGTTTGCTTTTGCATTGAGTAAGTTCGCGACCGTCACCTGTGATAGACCCCACTAACACAAACCAGCAACGCTCGCATCTGCGAACCTCCTTCCACACCCGGACCCCCAATCATGGTCTCCGCGTCAACGTGTCGCCATCTCTCTCCTTGTCTTCGCTGCCGCCATCTTCCGCTCCGAAGTCGCCCTCCTCCTTGCCACCACCGGTCTCTACCTCCTCCTGACGGGCCAGACGACCATCCTGCGCCTTGTCCGCCCCTTCCTCGTCTCCTTCACCGTCGCCCTCGCCGTCTCAGTGCCTCTGGACTCCTACTTCTGGCAGAAACCACTCTGGCCTGAGCTCTGGGGTTTCTACTACAACGCCATCCTCGGCTCCTCCTCCAACTGGGGCGTCTCGCCCTGGCACTTCTACTTTACCTCCGCCCTCCCGCGCCTCCTCGTCAACCCCCTCACCCTTGTCCTCCTCATCCCACTCGCCCTCACCCAACCGGCCACCTACCGCGCCGCCCGCGGCCTCGTCGTGCCCTCCCTCCTCTTCGTCGCAATCTACTCCCTCCAACCCCACAAAGAAGCCCGCTTCATCTTCTACGCCGTCCCGCCCCTGACCGCCGCCGCCGCCCAGGGCGCCAACTTCATCTTTGCCCGCCGCAGCAAGTCGCCCCTGTTCGCCCTCGCCTCCGCGGCCCTGCTCCTCAGCGTCCTCGCCTCCCTGGCCGCTTCCACGGGCATGCTCCTTCTCTCCTCGCTCAATTACCCCGGCGGTGACGCCCTACGCCAGCTGCACGCCCTCGTCGGCCGCGGCCCCAGCAGGGGCCTCAGCCCCGCCAGCTCCTCTGTCACCGCCGTCCACACCGACGTGCTGAGCTGCATGACGGGCGTCACCCTCTTCGGCCAGAACCGCGCCGGCCTGCCCAAGAACCCGCACTCGCGCGCCCTGGAGACGAGCCTCAGCACCGACGCCACCACCGCCGCCGCCCTCCCCGTGCTGGCCTTCGACAAGACGGAGGACAAGGCCGTGCTGACCGACCCGGGATTCTGGTCGCGCTTCGACTACGTCCTGGCCGAGGACCCGGCTTCCGTGAAGGGGGGACAGTGGGAGACGGTCGGCGTCGTGCAGGGGTACGCAGGCGTTGAGGTGCTCCGGCCCGGGGCCAAGATTGCACAAGGCACGGCGGAGGAAGGAGAGAAGGTGCTGGGCCGAGGACTGTTGGTGAAGCGGCTGCGTGATCAAGTACGCAAGCTGACCGGAGGTTGGTGGGTTGGGCCGCGCATGGAGCCGCGGATCAGGATTATGAAGCGGGTCAAGGACTCGGGCGCTGGTGCGCGCATCGTGTCAGCATAGCGTCCATGACAGCGGCGCCAGTATTTGCTTTAGCAAGTGAGTCACCATGTAGACGGACGGCAGCCATCGTTCCATGCGCCGTGCTAATAGCCCCGGCTCTTTATAATCAAGCAAACACTATCCTACCACAAGGTTGCTACAATAACCCTTGTTTCACCCATTTCCCTGTATTCCTGATCCGGGAACTTTATAGTAACCCGCCCCTCGTCCTTCCAATGCGAACCAATACCACGCAAACACACTTTTTTGTTTTTTAACTTGAACCCAACCAAACAGCCGACTCTGCCTCCTCTCCGTGCCTCTACCACACGCACACACAATTCCCAGAAAGCACCTCCCTACATCCGACACGCCCCTCTCCTGATCGCCCGGCCTTGCTCCTGCTGACACGATTGCTCTTCCTAAGTTGAAACCCTGAACCAATGAAATCCAACTAGGTGTTTGCTCCAATCCACTTCTCGCTAAGCTGTTTCGGTGTCGTAATCGCATCATACAGGAATGGAATAAGTATATCAGAGCGCCGCGCCCCCTTTCGAAAGAATCGGGTATCCAGGTGTTAAGTGTTGTTGACGGGATGCCGTCTTACGCCGTAGGTATATTATATATGTTATGCCGCCGCATGAGAATCATGAATCAAGGAACGCTCGCCGCACTACTCTTGCTCTGTATCGCTTCCGTGGTCCGTGTCGCTCAACTCGCCGTACAGCGCCTTGTACCTCGCTAGTTCGGCCATCTGCTTGGCGACCTGGTCGAGAATATCGCTCATAGGCGCTCGCAAGTCCTCTAGTTGATCAATTGGAGCGTTACCAATCACAATGTGACGAAGCGACAAGGTTGTGACGCAAGTCTAGTGTCACGTTAGTGCAATTCCTTTCCCATGGTCGTGTCTGCGGGGCTTACCTCTATCCTGCTCACTTGATGCTCCATGAAGTTGAGCAGAAATCGCTCCGTCACCTCACCCCCGCGATGCTTCATCCTCTCCAGCAGCTCCGTCTCAGGTGGCTGTAGGCCACGCCCGGACACATTCTCCAGGGAGCTGCACAACATCTCCAGTCTCAAACTGACTCGCCAAAGTGCCCAAATGGCCTCGGTGTCGAACGCCAATTCACTGCCTGGCTGCAAGATCGCAGGCTTGTCGACCTCAGCACGTGTCTCGTGTTGCTGGTGGTGGTCGATGCGGCCAGCAAGTGCGTGCGGATAGAGCGAGTACACGACTTCGGGGTTTTCAAGACCCTTCAGCTTCTTCTCTCCCATCTCCTTTACTTCGAAGCCTTGAGAGCTGAGAGACCGCAGGTCCTTGCGGATTGCTGCGGCGAAACCCTGGTCGTCGTCGAACGTGTCTTCGGATCCCGTAGAACCGTTCCGGTCCGTGTCCTGGTAGTTCTCCAGACAACGTTGAATTTCCGAAATAAAATCGGACGAGACGGTAATCTGTCCTCCATCTGCCACTGAGGAAATACGGGACGCCTTGTTGACCATGGGCCCGAAGTAATCCATACGCCTGGTCACTGGGTCCATCTCGCTGACAGCCTCGCCATAGTGGATGCCCATGCGGACAGAAAGACCCTTGAAGATCAAGGCATTGTCCTTGTCAAACAGTGGCTGACAGGAAACAGAGTTGAGTACCTCGGAAGGCCAGTTAACATCGAGCAGTGACATCTGGACAGCAAAGCACCAGAGCAGTGCTGAAGTTGCCGTTGGGAACGAAACCATGAACGCGTCACCTTCAGTCTTGACCTCGTAACCTCCGATTCTTCGTAGCTGTCTTCGCATTACTTCATTGTGCAACTTGATGGCGGATCGCATCGCAGCAGGATACATTTCCCACAGTGTTGTCGAGTTCTTGATGTCAGTGAAGGCGATGGACACATTGCCTGTTGGCGCGGGAATCTCCGCTTCGAGCCGCTGAAGTGTTGAATCGAGAACATCGCCCTTGTTCCTCTTGCCTCTGCGCAGGGGCTGCTGGAGATCGTCTGGGACACCGGACGGGTAGAGTGACATGCTTTGTCCGCGGTGAAGTCTGGATCGCTCCACTCTCCTCTTGAGATCAGCCACGCTCATCATCATGACCATGATCTTGTTCGTAGCGCCATAGGCGATGGCCAAGTCGCGAAGCTTTTGTGACGCCCGCATGAGGTCGCCCCGTTCTTGTCTCGCAAAGTCGACAACCAAGGCGGGATCAAGGTACTCCCAGAACTCCCTGGTAGCGATCAAGATTATGTCGTCTTGCTCACGAATCGTGATGTTGCTGACGTATGGTGCTGCTTGGACCGCCGGCATGAGGTCAACGTAGCCAAATGCGCGAGAAACCTCGAGAAGATCGTTGAGGCGGCCGTTGCGGGACACCCAGCCACCAGCCTCACGAATGCGTTGACGCTCGGTTGGTTCGGCGGGATCGTGCTTCTTGGTGAGTATCTTGTGAGAGCCATCGGTCTGAATGAGCATGGCTTGGGCGTCTCCCACGTTGGCGACGTACAGCTCGGTATTCTGAAGGTACACGACAGTCGCAACACCGCCCGAGTTGAGGTCCTCTTTACTAAGCACCACCGGTTGCGCAGAGCCCCTATGCGTCTTCTGAGAGCGCTCCTCGGTGTGCTGTATCGCAATGGTGACCAAGTCCTTGTTCAGCGACAAGAAGGCACGCCGGAGAGCATCAACGGGCGTTTCATTCAGACGCGTCTTGAGACCCTTCAGCTCCATGCTGAAGATGTGGCCAAAGTTCTCGTGCAAGTACTTGGCAATCTTCGATCCTCCGCTAGATAGAGCCTGGCCATCGAACAAACCCAACAGGGTCTCAGTCTCTGCAGAGTTGAAACGGGGAACCACGAGATCAATAGTTGACAGGTGCTCATTTCTGCCCATTGTGTCGGCCATACCGTACGGTAGGTGACCGGCGAGCGAACCGGATGTTCGCACGCGACGATCTTCACTTTGGTCAGGAATCGTGGGTTGCGTGAGCGTGACATCCATGAGACCCAGGACTCTGAGGTTCAGGAGTCTACTGAAGTCCGCGAGCTGCTCTCGGTTGGCGGCAGTCGGGCCGACGACAGTTTGCTTGATCTCTAAACGCTTATTGCCAGACAAGTTGAGGTATCGCAGGTTGGGGTTGAGGTTCCAGTTCCAATCGTATGGAACATTGGAAATGTTGTACTTGAGGGAGTTGCTGCCGCAGTCCAATACCGCAAGTTTCTTAGCCCTGGATATATCGGCTGGCAGGTTGGTAAACTTGTTCCCGTTGATGTGCAACACCTGCAAAAGACTGGCGTCCTCGAGATCGTCCGCAGGTAGCGTCGTCAACTCGTTGCCGGACAGGTACAGCTCTACCATTTGCGGCCAGCTCTTGATCGATCGTTGCGGCATATCATTAATATAGTTCCACGACAGATTGAGCACGCGCAGTTCATTGAGCATAGTGATTTGATCAAAGACCTCGTCGTCGAGTTTGTTCTCGGCCAGGTAGAGGTTCCGCAGAGATCCCGCAAATGTTGTGTAGAGTCTCGATGATAGACTCGAGTCTTTCCTCGTCGAGGGCGGCGTCATTGCTGCGACGGTGCCTTGCGAGGTGGATCTCGATACAACCGACGTCTTTCTGCCGCCTTTGCCGTATACCGATACGACAGAGCTCTTTCGGTCGGCACCGCCTGGGACAGGCGAAGGTCCGACACTCAACAGAGTTGATGACGAGTTTTGACTCGGTCTCCTAGAGTCTGGAGACTCTTCGATTGGAAGTTGGGGGATGCTGTTCATGGGATTGGGCTTGTTGATAGCTCCTGGTGTTTGAGCTTCTTCCCCTGCGGGTCGAGGTTGCCTGGAGGCGGGCTTGGGAAAATTCTCCAAGATGTTGGAAGAGGCGTTCAACGTCTCCAGCTTGTTTGCCCACCAAAGCTCCATCGGCAGTTTCCTAATATTGTTTCTCCGAACGTCCAAGACCCGAAGTTCGGTAAGGCAGCCGATGGAGGTTGGTAGTTCTGCCACGTTGTTGTTGGCGATGCTGAAGTGCTCCAGTCTGCTGAGATTTCCAATATGCTGAGGCAGGGAGACGAAGTAGTTCTTGTCTAGCACGAGGCGCTCGAGGTTCAACATATTATTGAAGGTCTCATCAATGCTCGCGAGTTGACAGTGGGAGAGGTTGAGCATCTTCAATGTCAACACCGGCTCGACGATTTCGAACTTGGTGATAGGGTTCGAGTTAAGCTTCAGACTTCTGATCCTTTCGAACGCGCCGACAAACTGGGAGATGCTGTTGTGGTCTGCTGAGAGAATCTCGAGCTTGGGAAGCTCTGAAATGATGTTGATGCTTGTAATTGCATTGTACTTGATGTCCAGTTCGCGGAGACCCGAGAGCTGGCGGAAGGCGTCTGGCAAAGAGTTTGACAGCCTGTTGTTGGTGATGACGAACTTCTCCAGGTTTCGGAGCTTGCCAATCTCATCAGGCAGGCTGCTAATTGAGTTGAAACTGAGATCCAATTCCACCATGCTCTCGACGTCGCAGAGAAACAGCGGAAACTTATCCAAGAAGTTGGACGAAATGTTGAGGTTTCGAAGAGCCCTGTAGGCGCCAAAGTACTGGGGGAGAGCCTTCAGGCGGTTGTTGGCCATGTTCAGCTTAAGAATGCCATGCAACCCATGCAGCTCTGCATGGTCCAGCTGCTCAAGACGATTATTCGAAACATCGAGGTAGGTTAGCTTAGCAGCCTTTCCGAGGCTTGGAGGCAGCCTCCGCGCTTCGTTGTTATTGAACTTGATGTCTCTCAAGTTTTGGCAAGACTGAATGAAGTCGCGGGGTAGGTCGAGTGAGAGGTTGCGAGACAGGTTCAGTGAAATGATCTCGGAGGCCTTGGAGTAGAGGGAGATTGGTATCGTGATGAGGTTGCGACCGGATAAGTCGACATGGTTAAACTTTTGTATGCGCCCGAGCCCGAGGTCGTTTGTGACAGAGTGAAAGTCGCTCTCTCGAGACGACAGAAACATGAAGCGACACAGGTAGCTGTTGTCCTCCCGACCAACATCTTCGATTCTGTCACGCTCTTCGTATCCAATTTGCTGCAGCAGCCTCTTTTGCATCAAGAGCGGCCGTTCGGGGGCTGCAAGAACGCGGACCAGATCGTGTTTCTTTAGAATGATGTGGTAATTCTCCAAGCCATCTGTGGCGTACGTCTTCTTGATGAGCTGGGAGATGACATCGGTGACACTGGCATCAAGGGCCATGGACAGGGTCGCGAACGTGCCATCGGATCTGAAGATTCGGATGCAGTATGGTGTCATCTTCTCTTCGGGGCGAGGCGGACTGCCGATATCGTCGATGTCGGGAGCTTGATAGGTGGTATCTTCGGTGTTTCGACGAACGGCCCAGCTGTCCGGCGCGTTCCAGGACCCGTTAGGCCCCGGGAGAGCGTCGGGCTTCATGGGCACCGGAGGGGGCTCGACTTTTTCGGGATCGACAATGTTCGTGATGAAGCTGTGGTCCATCGGCGTCAGAGGGGGTGGCTTCGTGAGAATGCCCTCCATGTCGCTCAGATTAGTGTCCAGATGGAAGACGGTGCCCAGACCGCCAGCCTGCCTGTCTGTCGGGCCAATTTGTTCATCTTGCATGTCCGTCGGCCGTTGTTGCCGGCCCTTACTCTTGGAGAAGGGGAACCTGTTGTTGAACGTCTGGTTGCGCTGCTGGTTGTAGGCTGCCAATCGGGGGTCCTGGTCGGGACCGGGTTCGGTGCCGGCGTAGTTGAGCGGGAAGGTGGACGGCGACAACTCGGGCCTGGCAAAGTCGGTTCGTGATGGCTTTGCGGCCAACGACCTAGTCGAGCCGGGCAAATCGCGCAGCCTAGACGTGCCATCATCCTTGTCCTTGTTCCTCCGCAGACGATGCAAAATGTTTCGCTTCGAATGATGCTGTTGCTGGCCGCCGGGCGACGTCGAGCCGTCGACGGAAGGGTTGTGCCTCGAGCTGAAGTAGCCGCCGCTCGGAGTCGGGCTTTGGGCGCGGGATCGATTGGAGCCGTACATGACGGTGGCCGCCGAACCGCCTCGTTCGCGGGGGTTCTGCACCAGCAAGCTCGCTTGAGAATCTTCCCTGCTTACAGTTGGCCGAAGCGCCCTGCCATCATCAATGCTTTTGTTGTGGCGATGGTGGTGGCCGGGCAGATGCACGATTGAATGGCCGGAGCGACTGGATGAGGAGGTCTTTGGTGGATTTTGCGGGTTGTTGGGATTTTCGTTGTTCATGTAACGTTCGCGGTCGGGGCCGCTCAAAATGTCTCTAACTGGGGCCTCGCCGTACCTGGCAATATCCTTGAAGCACGTTTTAGCAGGCTTGACTCGACGGAGGATGGGCTGCAGCATGCACTGCAGGAATGGGCATAACAGATAAGATAAGGCGATGGGTTGATGCGGCGCAATACCCGCATGCGTGATAGTGGCGCCAAGCCCATGCGGATGGGCGGATGAGAGGGAGGGCAGCTTCGGAAAGACTTGTTGCGATGGGGTAAGACGGGAGACTCACATCGGCTTCTTGGTAGAGGAATGGCACAACCTCGGGGGCCGGCACGGGGGTTCTGGGTCTCGAAGAGGAAGGCGAGCCTTCGCGGTCCCGTGCATGGTCGGTCGCGTTGGAGTAGTTGCGATCTCTGGTCGGGCGGCTGTGGCTGTAGGAGCGCGAGCGGTCCCTGCCGCCGGAATTGGAGTGCAAGCTGCTCTCGGAACCGTCGCGGCCGGGGAACTCCTCGCCAAAGAAGCCCTGTAATTTTTGCAGACCTCCTCTCCGAACGCTCGTCTTGGAGCCCTGGCTGCTGAGGGTGGTTATGCTGGCCAGCGAAGGCCGTCGCTCGTCCCCGAAGTAGGCGGCGTCGGGCGACTCCAGGCTGCCGGAGGACTGCGGCGCGATTCGGTTCGTGGGAGGGCGGAAGCCGGGCGACAGCTGGGAGGCGACGGACAGGTTGTCGCTCGAATCATTGTAGAAGGTGGTGTTGAGCTGGCTCTGGGGGGTGGATGCGGTGGCACCGCCGTTGGAGGGCGACATCCAGGGAGCGACTTGGGAGTTTGAGGCGGGAGTGGCCGTGGGGGGTTGCTGGTGGATGGAGGGAAGACGGCCGCCGGAGGTCTCCAGGACGGCCAGGTCTCGACGGTAGTTGGCGAAGTCGCTCAGACGGTGATCGCGGAAGGAGGAGACATTGGAGGTTGTTGATGCTGGCGACAAGGCTCCACGCGGCGCAGAAGCGAAAGTGGGAGAGGTTTGGGCTGGGCTCAGGTCGTCGATGAAAGATCTGGACGGGGGACGCAACGCAGGGACCAGTTAGTTCTGGGTGCACTCGACAGGGCAGAGCAGAGGGAGCTGTGCGCGCAGACAAGGACGGACAAGTCAAAAAAGGAACATGGAGGGAAGAGGAGGGAAGGTGACTGAGATTATCTGGGCTGGGCTGAGCTGAGCTGGGCTGGAGGGATCGAAAACAGCAGCGAGCTCCACCGACGAAGCGACGACGACAAAGCTTGCCTGGGGGCCGGGGCGGAGGCGAGGGGAGGGGGGAGGGGGTTGCAGAGGTACCAATTCAGGGTCGCCAGCAGCCCCGAGGTGCGAGGTGATGGGTGCTGGGTAGGTGCTGGAGGGGAGGGGGACAGGGGGTGGGCGACGGAGAAGAGGGTCGGGGGAGCTGGCCCAGCTACCTAGGTAGGTAGGTAGGTAGGTAGGTAGGTACCTTGCGGTAGGTGCAGTGAGGTAAGGTAGGTACAGTGAGGTAGGTAGATAACGCGCCGTGAGGTACCAGCTGTGAGAGAGCTGCTCTGCTCTGCTCATGGAAGCAAGGTACGGTAAGGTACGGCACGCAGCAGCAGCCACAATCCGTACCTACCTAGGTAAGGTAGGGACGAATCAGCCTGAGACTGAGTTTCGGGACACACGCCGCGGGGCGCGCGCAAGGGAGCTGCTGCTGCTGCTGCTGCTGCTGGCTGTTGCTGTTGCTGCGGGACACACTTCCAGCAGTCGCAACACCAGGCCCGGCAGAGCAGGGGACAGACAGCGACCGGGGCCGGGACAGGAACCCGACGGGACATGACTGACTGACGGACAGGGCAGGACAAGGACAGGACCGAACCACCTCACACAAACTCCGTTGATGCAGGCAACTACTCGCACAGCGGAGGCGTGTGGTGGATGTGGATATCTGGTTTTGGAGGGGGAGGGACGTGGAAGGGGAGCCGCCCCGAGGACCCAGCCCAGCACCCCAAACCAGTCCCAGTCCCAGTCCCAGTCCCAGTCCCAGTCCCAGTCCCAGTCCCAGTCCCAGGTCCCACGGCGACAACTGACTGGGACGACTGGGAACCAGGGACACGAGGATGGACTGTGGAATTGTGGACGGTCCAGTGTGGGCTGGCCGCTGGCCCGGGCTGGCTCTGGTGGACTCCATGCCTTCGCAGAGGTGTGGATGATTGATTGACTGACTGACGGACTGAATGACTGGGGACGACGGACCGGACCAGGCCAGGGCAGGACAGGACAAGGCAGGCCAGGACAGGACAGGACAGGACAGGACAGGACAGGACAGCAACGGACATGACACTCGACTCACCTTTCAGCGAGGGATCCATTGTCGTCCGTCTTCAGGCGCATGGGCGTCTTGCGCGCCGCCGACGACGACGGGTTTGAGGGCCGGATGGTGGCCGAGGATAGGGTGCTGTCGGTGCTCGTGCTCGTAAGCGAGCTGAAGCGGGAGCCGGCCTCATTCCTCGTCATTGTCGCCAGGCCGTCGCACGAGGGCGCAGAGCCATGTCATTCCCGACAGCGAGGATGGCGAGAAGGAAAGAGCGTCGGCGGTAGAAGAGAACGGCGAGGGCGAGAGCGGTTGTACGAGCAAGGCGGGGATCAGATGGCGGCGACGCGATGCGATGCGGATGCGATGCGGATGCGGATGCTCGCGATCTGGACAGGCGAGGTGAGGTCGGTCCACGTCCACGTCCAGGTTGATGGAGGAACAGTCGGGGCAGGACAGGGACCGGCGTCGGGGCGGGCGAGCGACAGAAGACTGCGGAAGCTGGAAGCTGGAAGCTGGGTGACGAGGGCAGAATGCGCGCGCGGGCAGAGAAAGACAAAACTGTCGACTCGATTATGTCATGCTTGCAGGCGGCTGCTGGCTTGGGCTGTTGGTTGTTGACTGTTGGCTGTCCGGTGGCAGGGAATGGAATGGAAACGGCAGCGTCGCAATGGCGATGGTTATGTTCGTTGTCGCACATGATGTGACGGGAAGGAATGGAGCAGCGCGACTAAGGCCTAGGCATGGGGATGGCCAGAAATCAGAAATGTAGGGCCGACGAGGGCCCCGCCTTGTACCACAGACACGGCCGGCGGCGCGCTGGGTGAGGTGAGGTGAGGTTAGGTAGTAGGCAGGTACCTACCTCGATGCAGGTAGCCCGGTGTAGTCAAGGTAGGTACGTGAGATAATAGTAGGCACGCCGTACTGCTCCTCACGAGGAGCGATCTGTGTGAGACTGAGGCGGCAGGCACGTATGTGTACGTACCTTTTCGGTGGTGTCTCTCACGTATACTAGCGCTGCCGCTCCGTTCCAGTCCAATCCGATTCGACACGATGGAACACGCAACCCGGCCAGCCAGACATCCCGGGACCGAGGTGGCCACAGTCTGCTTCATTCCTCTGGCCGTGTATCCATGGAGACATGACTTGGGTGAGATGAGGTCGCATCAGGGTGGAATGGGAAGCTGCTCTCCTCATTTCCAGTTATTCTCGTGTGTCCAGCCCAGTCTTGCAGCAGGTCCAACGCCCACGTCGTATTGTCCTTTTTTTTTCCTTTTTTTTTTCTTATTATTGTTCTTTCATTAATCTCTCTGTCTCTGTCTCTCTCTCTCTCTCTCCTTTTTCTGGGGATGGACCCGCCCCAGCTTGTCGCTTGTGTCGCTCTGCCGGAGGCGTAGCGCAGCGGGTGCGGCCTAGTGGGTAAGGTACCTAGGCGGCTACGCAGCCCGATGATGCCAACCAGGGAACAATACGCTGAGGTGTAGAGGTATGCAATTTAGCGTCTGACCTTTCCCTTGTGGGGCAAGAAGAGCATGGACGTGGACGGTAAAACCAGCAGGGATGGATGGCATCGCATCTCGGTTTGGTCCTAGCCAGAGGTGGGGCCATTCCCAGATGGGGAAGTGTGGACCCCACACGCCTTACCTTAGGTAAGGTGATGAATGACAGTGACACTGCACTCCCCGTCCTCGTCCTCTGCACCTGCACCCGGTTTGGTTCGGTTCGGTTCACCTTGGTATTTCGGGACCTTCCCGTGCCTGCGGCTTGCTGCCCCGTACCTGCGACAGACTCGGTATCGACCTATCGTCCGTTCGCAGCACGAGCAACAAGCAACCCGCAACCCCAACCCGAGACCAAGAGCTCCGTCACCTGCCTTACCTTAGGTAAGGTAAGGTAAGGTAGGTAAGAATGGAATACTCGTCGACCTGACTACGGCTTACGGCGTGCCTTTGCTCGCCCAGCCCGCCCTCAGTCTTAGCAGTCTCACATTGCCTTGGCGCGGCACAACACGACAGACTTCACTTTCGCCGTCTGTTGCTGTTGCCCGCCGCGGCTGCTTGTTGCTCCTGTCATTGCTGGAGACCGGTGTGTTCAATGACCCTATGGCCCAATGCCCCAGTGTCTCTCTGGCGCAGGTAGGTTTGAAGGACAGGACACGACAGGGACAGGCATCCACAGAGCACACCAACTCGCTCACTTCCAGGTTGGATACCTATGCCTCGCAGATACGGATACACACTCTCACACTAGACCATATTCGGGACGCCACAGCAGTCACTAAAGACTCACTAAGTATCTTAAAAACTTAGCAGTTTACTGCCTACTTAAACACCTTTATAAATAACTATTAAAATTAAATAATATAATATACTATAAAACTTATAAATAACCTTTATAGTTTACTAGAAAGTATAAAAATAAAACTTTTAACTATTTTTTAAGTAGACTAAACTAAAACTACTCTTTTAAATTATTATAATTTATAATATTAACTATTTAATTAATATTTATTAT